>CM069142.1:1193117-1242870 GCA_035221665.1 Okamejei kenojei
ATCGCAAAAAGGAACTGTTGGCTGTCGTTTTTGCTTGCTCCAAATACCCAATAACCATTTAACCAATAACAATTTACAGCACGGAAACAGGCCCCTCGGCCTTCCAATCCGTGCCGACCATTGTTTTCCCCTAGTCCCATTCTTACCTGCACCAACCATACCCCTCCATTCCCTTCAACGTCCATATGCCTATCCACTTACTTTTAAATCCACTTTACTTTAAATTCCACCACGAACTTCCAGCTTTGCAACCCTTCACGTCGAGACGGACCACCAACCACTGTGACAAATCGAACAAGCCCATCCACGCCCCGCGCCACTCGTTTGTAGCGTATGATGACGCAGCTGCAGCGGTACATTTCTCATTACCTACACTAAGGGTAAAACCCCTGTCTCACTGTGCGAGTTGGCCCACGAGTGACCCCGAGTTTTCACTCGAGGTGATCATGTAGCGGATTTGTGTTTTGATTTTTCCCACGAGTCAATAACATTCAAGTTAACAAATGTAAACATTTCAACTCGTGTAAAACGTAGTGGCCCCGTGCGTTTTATCCTTAGTGACTCGTGAGTCTACCGTGGAAACTTCTTATAATCTGTTCTTTCGCTCGAGTAAAGACTGACCAAAGATAGACACAAAATGCGGAGTAACTCAGTGACCGTGCAGCATCTCTGAGAGAAGGAATGGAGTCGAGACCTTCTTCAGACTTACCCGAAACGCCACCCATTCCGTCTCTCCAGAGATGCGGCATGACCCGCCGAGTTACTCCACATTTTGTGGCTTTCTTCAGAGCCTTTCTGCGATGATCTGCTGCCACTTGTGTCTTTATTACTGAGGGCCCTGCCCCGTGGCTTCGTATTCGTCAACTCTGTCTCAATGAAAGAACGGCTTTAGGATGCCGTTTAAGACCTTCCCGCCGGAGAGGCAAGTCTGGGGCGGGGTGGGTGGGATGTGTCCACTAGTGGGGAAAAAGGGCTCCATCCACCCCCCGGGCCGAGAGTGGTGGGATTGGAAGGAACTGCAGATGCGGGTTTTTACAACCAAGATAAGACACACACTATGGTGGAGTAACTCCGAGGGACAGGCAGCATCTCTGGAGAAGATTTCGGGTCGAGACCCTACTTCCAGACATCTCCAGAGATCCCCTGAGCTTACTCTCCAGTAGTTGTGTCACCAGAGGCGGGGAGCCGCTTGCCGACCCACCGCCACTACTTGCCGTCAGTCCGGTGATCTTCGCCCCCTCCCGCCCGGGATGCAGCGGAGGTTTGCAACACCGTGAGTTTCCAGCGCTCACGGTGACACGGGAGTGACAAGCAATAGGCCAGGTGAAATGAATAGCTGCACATAAATGAGTCAACATTTAACATTTCTTGATTTTAGGTTTAATTTACAAGCCGCTTTACGCGAGGCAAGTTTTATTTTCAGTCCGAAAAGGTCTCGACCTGAACTCCGTCACCCATATCAACGTGACAACAAAAAAAGCTGGAGTAACTCAGAGGGTCAGGCAGCACTCTGGAGAGAAGGAATAGGTGACTTTTCGGTCGAGATCCATCTTCTTTCTGAAGACGAGCCCTTATCCAAACGTCACCTTCTCCAGAGAGTTACTTGGCCCGCCTTTATTACTCCACTTGTTGTGTCCTCCTTCCGTACAAAGCCCTTCGGGATCATCGCCAACATGAAGACGTGCGAAGTCCCCCGCACCCTGCAATGGACGGGAGCTGGAGAGGGGAGGACGGGGTCACACACAGGGCCGGGAAGCAGAGGGGATGGGGTGTGGGTGTGACAGACAGACAGTGCCAACACTGATATGGAAGAAATACAGAAACAACCGACGTGCAAAGGAGACCTACAATAAGCGCATGAATCTCTCTCCCGTTATGGCGGTGATTGGTCGCCTCCCCGCTGTTTCTGCCCCTAAAGCCTTGGGATCGTTGCCCTTAGCGTTGGCGTGGAGGGTGAGGGGCTATTGTGCTGCTTGATTGCCCCCCCCTGCTATCATAGGACAGGGAGACACAGCGGCTTTTGAGACTGGTGGGGGCAATCACTTTACCAAAGAGGTCTGCCTCAGTCAAGCACACCTCTCCTACACATGTCTCCCGCACTAAACCAATCCCGCAGAGATGAATCCCAGCACCCAAGAGCCTTGTCTGTCACCCGACCGCCACCCCCAACCACCCTCCCCTCAACTTACGCCTGGCACCAAAGCAGCTCAGGAGGCGAACCCTGAGCTCCGTCTCCCCAACAATCTGATGTGCAACTGATGGTGAAAGAACAGCGGCTTGCGGCCGGCACCTGGACACCCTCACACACTTACCTTCATTCACGGTTGGCTCAAGAGTAACGGGAGAGGAACTTGGTAACTCGGGAGAGGAACTTGGAACATCGCAGCAATGACATACACGTGGGCAGCACACCGCCACTGACAATACGCTTCAAATCCTCTCCTCCATCATCAAAACAGGCTGGCCAGACAGACAATCCAACACGCCCACAACTGTGCAGCCTTTCTTCCTGGTGCGTGATGAACTGGTAGTTCAGGATGGGGTTGTCGTCCAGGGTCACAAGGTAGTGATACCCTCATCGCTACGAGAACCTAAACTTCAAAGAGGCACACAGCGCTCACCCAGAGCCGACCGCCACAACTGCACGCTCCCGTACCTGTTCTACTACTGGCCGGGAATGGCAGCTACATCCGGAGCCCCACCCCCCGTGCGTAGCCTCTCTCCTGCCGCCGCTTGCAACAGCCTTGTGCTCATCAGCAGCAGCAAGCCCCCTCCTGCAACAACCTCCACCAGCTCTGCACCTGTCGTCGCTGGCGCGGACATTTTTTCGAATGTGCGGAAGCACTACTCGTTCTAGTCGACTCCTTCTCTAATTGGTTTGAACTGGACCAACTGACCTCCCTCACATTGGGAGATGGTCATCCAGAAGCTGAAAGGAACTCTTCTCTCCTTTGGCGCACCCGTCAGCCTAGAACCGACATCGGTCGGCAGTTTCCACCAGCCACAGTTTCAGCTTTTTTTTCGCAGACCGATGGAACTTCCAGCACGTCACAAGCAGTCCCGAGTATCCACAGAGTAATGGTCTCGCTGAACGCGCTGTCAGAAGCGCCAACACTTGCTGGAGCGAGCACAGATTTCAAAAGTCAGAAGACGTTTATCTCGATCTCCTGAATCTCAGAAACGTGCCAGGGACGGAACCTTGGGATCGCCGCACAGCGACTGATGTCGAGATTGACAAGGCCTCTGGTACCCATCGCACAACGCAACTGGTCCCTCGGGTGCTGAAGCCATGCCCACCATCCAGAAACGTCTAAAGAGAAGCACGATATCCCAGAAACGGTCATACTACAGTTCCAGCAGACCACAAAAGCCTCTACTTCTGGATCAGTCGTCCTGCCTACGAACTCAACTGGACATTCCCGTCTGGGCACTGTTGTCAACCCGCTGACTGAACTAGCCACGTCTTACCTGGTAAGGCCTGTTAGGAGCGGTAATGCCGGAGAAGTCGACAACACCTGCTTGCTGAGGGAGCCTCGACCACCGCCTGCTGGTCCCTATGCTCCACCGCTCCAGTTCCAGCCGACTATTGCAATGTCTCCCAACACCCGTCCCGCATGCCTGCAGACCACCCCTCCACAGTCCCGGGCGGTCTCCACTAACCACGGGGCCTCACCCACCCACCGCATGTTTTCCCCTTTCCGGTCACTCGACGCCTCCACCGCGTCATTCTCACCTCCAGGCTCTCCGTCTCATCTTTCAGGTGATGGGGGGGGGGAGGGTTTGGTCCGCACGCGCTTGGGCCATGTTAGCAGACCACCAGACAGATATGGCAGTATGTTTAACTCCATGGCATGGGTGTACTTCCACACTTAATCTTTAGGGGGAAGGATGTAGATTGATGTTGCATGTTAACCAATCACGCACCAGCCAGCATCTCTAACTCCACCCCACTGTAACACTTATACTAACACTTGTTTCCAGCACGGGCAGTTGGAGCAGCCAGGATGTACTGACAACTACCCATCCTTTCTGCTGCTAAGTTCCAGTGCTGATTAAAGATGTATTTGAATCACGCACTGAGTCTGGTGTCCATTTACAGTACAGGTACATCATTTGCTGAAAGTGGCATCATAGGTAGATAGGGTGGTCAAAAAGGGCCGTGGGTACACTGCCTTCATCAGTCAGAGCATTGAGTATACAAGTTATGATGTCATGTTATATAAGACGTTGGTGAGCCCACATTCAAAGTATTATGTTCACATTTGGGCACCATGTTATAGGAAAGATGTTGTCAAGCTGGAAAGGTTGCTGACAAGATTCATGAGGATGTTGGCAGGACACGAGAATTAAGGGACAGAAGTTTAGGGGTAACGTGAGGGGGAACTTCTTTACTCAGAGGGTGGTGGCTGTGTGGAATGAGCTTCCAGCAGAAGTGGTGGAGGCAGGATCGATTTTAACATTTAAGAGTAAAGTGGATAGGTATATGGACGTGAAGGGAATGGAGGAGTATGGTCTGAGTTCAGGTAGATGGGACTAGGGGAAAACAAATGGTCGGCACGGACTGGAAGGGCCGAGAGGGCCTGTTTCCATGCTGTAATTGTTATATGGTTATATGGTTATATGGTTATATGGTTATATGGACACGAGGGCCTGAGCAACAGGGAGAGGCAAGCTGGGACTCTATTTCTTAGAGCGCAGGAGGATGCGGGGTGATCTTTTAGAGGTGTACAAAATTGTGATCAGATGAATGCACAGAATCTCTTGCCCTGAATAGGGGAATCGAAAACCAGAGGATATAGATTTAAGGTGAGGGGGGAAAGATTTAATAGGAACCTGAGGGGTAACTTTTTTTACAGAAAGGATTGGTGTATGGAACGAGCTGCTGGAGGTGGTAGTTTGAGGCAGGTATTATCACAATGTTTTAAAAATGTTTGGACAGGTACATGGATAGGACAGGTTTGGAGGTATATGGGCCAGATGCAGGCAGGTGGGACTAGTGTTAGCTGGGACATTGTTGGCTGGTGTGGGCATGTTGTGCCGAAGGGCCAGTTTTTCACGTTGTATCACTCTCTGACTCTCGGTTGGACTCGTGCAGATGTGGCATCTTGGTCGGCATGGGTGAGTTGGGCTGAAGGGCCTGTTTGTGTTGGAGAACTCCTAATGGGCCTGTCCCAGCTATGGCCTGTCCCACTTAGGCAAACTTTTTAGGCGGCTTGCAGGAAGACTATGCGGTTGCCACATGGTCGCCACATGTTCGTGGGTGCTTGCCGGGGAGTCGCCTTCAGGGTGGTGAGGAGTTCCCGCATTCTGGGAACTAGTCGCGGCCTCATTATGGTTGCCATGGAGAATAGCGAGAATTCACGTGCCGTAGGTGGGTCGCCAGGCGGTCCTAGTGGGTCACCAGGTCGAAGGTTCTCGTAGGTTCTCATAGGTTGGAGCCGGTGCTGACCGGTGAATTTCATTGGCTCATTGGGGAAAATAAAAGTAAGCAGTAGTTTTCCGAACCAAGGATAACCGATCGGTAATGTTAAATGTCTCCGCCGAGCTTCACAACCGCGTATCTCTGGCTTCTTTAAAAGTTGTCTCCACTCCTTCTCCCCCCTCTCCCCCTTCTTTTAAAGGAATTAATGTACACAGTGCTTTAGCCGTCTTAACTACAGCGCCAACCTTCCTGTTCATCGCGGTGTGTGTCTGTATCACCTTGGCTTTGCACCGTGTGAATTTCACTCAGACAGCGCTCCCCCCGCTTGCCCTGTCCCCCGCCTGCATAACGGGCTGGTGAAGGAAGCGGTGTGTGTGTGTGTGTGTTCCACTCTGACAGTCGCCGTTCCAGTTGCCGGTTTTTCAGGCGACTGCCGCCAACTTGACAATCGGCGGCAGTCCGCTGAAAAATAGCCTGCCTGGGACAGGCCCATGAGACTCTTTATGAACAGTTAATCAATGACGATGGAATAGGCAGAACCGTCAGAAGGGGCTGGAAGATCGATATTTTAACTAAGCCAGGAAAAGTAGATAAAATCTAACTGTATAGACATATACCAGGTGATATAAGGAACTGTAGATGTTGGGATCTTGCATGGAACAGTAAGTGCTGGAGAACACAGCTGGTCAGGCAGCATCTGTGGAAGCAATGACTTTGGTATAATGAGATGGTTATTTAATTTTATGTGTACCGTGTTAAACTGGTTTTGAAGGTTTGAAGAGTTTATTTCTTCACTTCAAAACTCACTGCAGAAAAGTCCTCCATCATTTAACTTTGTGAATAGTCTTCATCTTTTGATTTCATTATTTGTTCTAATTTCAGAGCTATGGAGTCATAGGTCTGTACCGCCTGGAAACAGGCCCTTCGGCCCACCTTGTCTGTGCTGACCAAGTTGGCATAGCGGGCTATTCAATTTACCTGCATTTGGCTCATATCCCACTCAACCTTTCTTATCCATGTACCTATCCAAACAGCTTATAAATACTGTTATAGTACCAGCCTCCTCTGGCAGCTCGTTCCATACACCCACCACCCACTGTTCTTGATTCCTCTACTCTGGGTGAAAGATTTCACCCTATCTATTCCCCTCAAGATTTTACATGTCTCAAGAGATCATCCCTTAGCCCCCTGTGCTCCAAGGGATATAAGCTTTCAAGAGAGCGTTAGATTTAGTTCTTAGGGCTAAAGGAATCAAGGGATATGGGAAAAAGCAGGAACAGGGTACTGATTTTAGATGATCAGCCGTGATCATATTGAATGGCGGTGCTGGCTCGAAGGGCCGAATGGCCTCCTCCTGCACCTACTTTTCTATGTTTCTATGTTTCTAAGTTCTAACCTGCCCAATCTCTCGCTACAGCTCAGGTCTTAATGTCCTGGCAACATCCATGTATCTGTCCAAATGTCCTTTGAAAATTGCAATTGTATCCACTTGACAGCTTCCTCTGGCAGCTCGTTCCAGATACAGGCTACCCACTGAGTGAAAAGGTTGCTCCTGAGGTCCTTCATAAACTCTGCCCCCTCTCACGTTTTACACAGAGCAAGGTGATTCCTGGAACGTGCCTAGATACAATAGTGGTGTTTATGAGTCTTTTGGATACTCACATGGATATGCAGGCAATGGAGAGATATGGATATGGATAATGGTCTTGGCATCATGTTCAGTACAGACACTGTGGGGCCAAATGGCCTGTTCCTGTGATGCACTGTTCTATGTTCTATGTTCATAATCCATTGAAAATCCTTTTCCAGAAAAGCATTTCTATGATGTTCATTGTAGATCTCAAGTGAAAAACAATATACTACGGCAATAACATCAATGCGAAAAGTATTTCTTTGCTTCCAACACTCCATAAGACTTTTGTTAACTCCTGCTGGGATATTCAAAAAAGAGTTATATTGGACAAAAAATATGCACTTTCCTGCTTTCTCCATTTAGATTCAGTAGAGAGTAGAGAAGGAAGCTTCATTTTTCTCCAACTGACATTTTTCTCCAATTGATTATCCAAGCCTGCAATTAATTATGACTTTCTGTCTTTTTCAGAGCTTCTGCCTGGATGTTTCCCCTATATGTCGCTTCATATAGTAAAACATATCCTGGACCTTTGAACACGGAACAGTACCGCACAGGCCCTTCGGCCCTTCGGCCCACAATGTCTTTACCAAACATTCAATGATTCATTGCTACTCCAGTGTCACATGTACTTAAGTGCTGTGGAATTCTTTGTTTTTGCATACAATACACGGGGCACGCAAAGAGTTGCCACGTTTCTGGCACTGAACAAGTTATAAAAGTACTAATTAGAGTCACAGATAGAAATCAGAATGCTGAGTGTCTCAGCGGGACAGACAGCATCACTGGAGAGAAGGAACGGGTGATGTTTTGGGTCGAGACCCTTCGTTAGAGTCATGTTGGCCCTTTGTTCTCTTGCTCTCCCTCTCCCCCCCCATCCCCCGCTGTGTCCCCGTTTGTGATTGGCAGCATAGGCTGACTGCATCTCCGTGGCCAAGTTACACAAAGTTACTGCCTGCACGAGTTTGCTCGATCCGTGTCCTACGTAGCCAGCACCTGACAACTGTTGCCGATGGCTTTACGATGCCAACTGGCACAAGAGATAATAGTGAGGCCCCTCACAGAACTGTGAAAGAATCCAGGCAATGCACAGAGAGAGGCCTGAGGGTGATTTTGCTGCAAGATCCCATCCAATTTCCTGGTGAAAGCTCTGATGAACTCTGTTATTCTCATCATCACTGGCAATGATTTACAGATCATAATCATATTCCAGATGAAAATGATTTGTTGCTCACAATCCCGTAATGAATATGGGGGCATGATCTCACTCCAGTAGCTACTTATCAAGTGTGAGTTTTCTGACAGACATGCCTTTTGTACTCTGCCTGTTTCTCTAGTATAATCAAGGGTCATAAGGACATGGTTTTATTCCTCTATACCCAGCGGCATGAACATGAATTCTACAATTACAGGTTAGCCTCTGAGTTTAAGGCTTTGCCTTGTGATTGACATTTCCACACTGGGGAAAATATTCCTGACTGCTGTGACTATCTATGCCACTTTTAATTTTATAAACTTCTATCACGTCTCCCTCAACTCCCCTCTGCTCCAGAGAAAACAGTTCAAGTTTCTCCAACTCTCCTGTTTCTCATAACCTCTGTATTAGACTTTTACCCCTAGTTTAGTTTACTTTACTTTAGTTTAGCTGGGAGATACAGCACGGAAACAGGCCCTTCAGCCCACCGGGTCCTCGCCGACCAGCGATCCCCGCACATTAACACTACCCTACACACACTACGGACAAGTTTACATTTACCAAGCCAATTAACCTACAAACCTGTACGTCTTTGGAGTGTGGGAGGAAACTGAAGATATTGGAGAAATCCCACGCAGGTCACGGGGAGACCGTACAAACTCCGTACAGACAGCACCCGTGGCCAGGATGGAGCCCGGGTCTCTGGCGCTGCCAGCGCTGTGAGGCAGCAACTCTACCGCTGCGACACCGTGCTACCCTATTAGTTTAGTTTAGTTCATTGTTGCGTGTACCAAGGTACAGTCAAAAACCCTTGTTGCGTGCAAACCAGTCAGCGGACAGACTGCACGTGCTACAGTCCAGCCATCCACAGTGTACAGGTGTATGATAAAGTTGGTGCAAGACTATCTGGTCCCCTGTATGGTGCTACAATCACAAAAATATATCGTGGAACATATTACACACATTTTAGCATTTACTATCTCTACACTTTGTTTAAACGATGCTGCCTAATTCTTAAATAGTTTGCTAAATCATTGTCCAACATCTGCCAACTGTTGCCGATGACTTTACAATGCCAACTGGCAGAAGTGATAGTGAGGTCCCTCAGGAACTGTGAAAGAATCCGGGTGGCGCCTGCAATGGCTGCCTCGCCAACAGTCTGTCTGTCTTTTCCTTCTTTGTGTCTGTTTTGTATGTGTTAAATGTATGTTTTTTGTGTCCTTTAGCTTGTTTTACGTGGGGGATGGGGACTTGGAGGAAACTTTTTCTAATCTCTTGCCTCGAGGGAGATGCGATTTTTTCCGTATCGTATATCCGTCCGCACTGCGGCCTAACATCGTGGGGTTGGCCGCCTTTGCTGGAGATCGACCGGGAGCTCATCATGGGAGCCTGCGGACATACTATCACGGAGTTCCCGATCCCTGCCAGGGGTCATCTTTGGGGCTCCAACCGTGGGAACCTCTGGTTACAGACCAACATCAGGGACTCCAAGCCGTAAGAGTTTCGACCGCCCCGACGTGGGAGTTTCGACCGCCCCGATGCGGGAGTTTCGATCACCCCGAAGCAGGGGCTTTGTCCACTGGCTTTGGCGGCTGCAGATGGTTCGACTGCCCCGACCGCGGGACAATAAAGAGGAAGAAGTTTGGACTTTATTGCCTTCCATCACACTGAGGAACGCAGGGAATCCGCTGTGGTGGATGTTTATGTTAATTTTTATGTAGTTGTGTGTCTTGTTGCTTTTTTTTAGTATGGCTGTAAGGTAATTCGCATATCACTGTACCTTAATTGGTACATGTGACAATAAACTGACCTTGAAACCTTGACCTTGAAACCTTGCGAGCCCAGAGGCCCAAAGGTGATTTTGCTGCAATATCCCATCCAATTTCCTGGTGAAAGTTCTGATTGACTGTTATTCTCATCATTACTTGGCAATGATTTACAGATCATAATCATATTCCAGATGAAAATAATCTTTTGCTCACATCCCCTTGTAGTGAATATGGGGGCATGGTCTAACTCCATGAGCTACTTATCACTTAGTCTGAAGAAGGGTTTCGACCCGAAACGTCGCCTATTTCCTTCACTCCATGGATGCTGCCTCACCCGCTGAGCTTCTCCAGCATTTTTGTCTACCCATCATTTAGTTTAGTTTAGTTTAGGTTAGTTTAGAGATGCAGAGCATAAACAGGCCCTTTGGCCCCCTGAGTCTGCGGCAACCAGCTACCTCTGAACACTAACCCTATCCGAAAAACTGGGGACAATTTACAATTTTACCAAAGCAAAATTAACCTACAAACCTGTAAGTCTTTGAAATGTGGGAGGAAACTGGAGCACCCGAAGGAAACCCACGCGGTCACAGGGAGAACGTGCAAACTCCATACAGACAGCACCCATAGTCAGGATCAAACCTGGGTCTCTGGCAATGTGAGGCAGCGAGATTGCCACTGTGTCAACGTGCCATCCCATCAAGTACGAGTTTTCTGTCCGAGAACCAGACATGCCTTTCAGAGAGCTCTCTATTTCCCAAGTATAGTCAAGACAATAGACAATAGGTGCAAGAGTAGGCCATTCGGCCCTTTGAGCCAGAACCTCCATTCACTGTAATCATGGCTGATCATCCACAATCAGTACCCCGTTCCTGCCTTCTCCCCACATCCCTTGACTCCACTATCTTTAAGAGCTCTATCTAACTCTCTTTTGAAAGCATCCAGAGAATTGGCCTCCACTGCATTCTGAGGCAGAGAATTCCACAGATTCAAAACTCTCTGGGTGAAAAAGTTTTTCTTCATCTCCGTTCTAAATGGCCGACCCCTAATTCTTAAACTGTGGCCCCTGGTTCTGGACGTGCTTTCTGCCTCCAGTGTGTCCAATCCAATCTTATACGTTTCAATAAGATCCCCTCTCATCATTATAAACTCCAGAGTATACAAGCCCAGCCGCTCCATTCTCTCAGCATATGACAGTACCGCTATCCTGGGAATTAACCTTGTGAACCTACGCTGCACTCCCTCAATAGCAAGAATATCCTTCCTCAAATTTGGAGACCAAAACTGCACACAATAGTGCAGGTGTGGTCTCACTAGGGTTCTGTACAACTGCAGAAGGACCTCTTTGCTCCTATACTCAACTCCTCTTGTTATGAAGACCAACGTGCCATTTGCTTTCTTCACTGCCTGCTGTACCTGCATGCTTACTTTCAGTGACTGATGAAGAAGGATCCCCAGATCCCGTTGTACTTCCCCTTTTCCCAACTTGACATCATTCAGATAATAATCTGCCTTCCTGTTCTTGCCACAAAGTGGATAACCTCACATTTATCCACATTAAACTGCATCTGCCATGCATCTGCCCACTCACCCAACCTGTCCAAGTCACCCAGCATCCTCATAGCATCCTCCTCACAATTCATACGACCACCCAGCTTTGTGTCATCTGCAAATCTGCTGATGCTACTTTTAATCCCTTCATCTAAATCATGAATGTATATTGTAAATAGCTGCGGACCCAGCACCGAGCCTTGCGGTACCCCACTAGACACTGCCAGCCATTCTGAAAGAGACCCGTTAATCCCTACTCTTTGTTTCCTGTCTGCCATGTCAGTAACCTACCTCCAATACCATGTGCCATAATTTTGCCCACTAATCTCCTACGTGAGACCTTATCAAATGCTTTCTGTAAGTCCAGGTACACTACATCCACTGGTTCTCCCTTGTCCATTTTCCTAGTTACATCTTCAAAAAATTCCAGAAGATTAGTCAAGCGTGGTTTCCCCTTCGTAAATCCATGCTGACTCGGACCAATCCTGTTACTGGTATCCAAATGAGCCGCTATTTCATCTTTTATAATTGACTCCAGCATCTTCCCACCACCGATGTCAGGCTGATTGGTCTATAATTCCCTATTTTCTCTCTCCCTCCTTTCTTAAAAAGTGGGATAACATTAGCTGAATCTATAGAACATTGGACAATGATCACCAATGCGTCCACGATTTCTAGAGCCGCCTCCGTGAGTACCCTGGAGTACAGACCATCAGGCCCTGGGGACTTATCAACCTTGTGTCCCATTAGTGTACCCAACACCATTTCCTGCCAAATGTGAATTTCCTTCAGTTCCTCTGTCACCCGAGGTCTTCCGGCCACTAGTACATCTAGGAGACTGTTTGTGTCTTCCTGAGTGAAGATAGATCCAAAGTACCAGTTCAACCCGTCTGCCATTTCCATGTACCCCTGTTTCTGTCTTCAATGGACCTGCATTTGTCTTATCTAATTTTTTCCTCTTCACATACCTAAAGAAGTTTTTATATCCTTTATATTCTTGGCTAGCTTACCTTTGTACCTCATCTTTTATCCCGTTTTATGTGGCCTTTTTAGTTTACCTTCTGTTGTTCTTAAAAGTTTCTCAATCCTTTGACTTCCTGCTCATGTTGGTTAAGTTTGCTTTGATATACTCTTCAATTTTATTTTTATACTGTCCCTGACTTCCTTTGATAGCCACGGTCACCTCTTACTCCCCTGAGAATCTTTCTTCCCCTTTGGAATGAACTGATCCTGCACCTTCTGTATTATTCCCAGAAATACCTGCCATTGTTGTTCCACTGTCATCCCTGCTAGGGTCTGTTTCCACTCAACTTAGACTTGAACTAGAGGACAGACAGTACTGTAGGTTTACGATGAGAGTGCATAGAGTGCAACAACTGAGGGGCACCAACTAGAGAGCGGTCCTGACCTCCCATCTCCCTCACTGGAGACCCTCAAACTATATTTAATTGTACTTTACTGGACTTTATCTTGCACTAAACGCTATTCCCTTTATCCTATATCGGTAAATTGTGGATGGCTTGAATGTTATCACAGATGGTCTTTCTTCTGACTCTTTAGCACGCAACAAAAGCTTTTCACCTCGGTACACGTAACAATAAACTGAGCTAAATCAGCTTCATTTCGAGGGTGGTGGGTGTATGGAACAAGCTGCCAGAGGAAGTAGTTGAGGCAGGTACTATAATAGCACTGAAAAGACAGATACATGGATAGAAGATTCAGAGGGATATTGGCTAAACGCAGGCAAATGGGGCTAGTATAGATGGGGCATCTTGGTCAGCATGGGCAGGTTGGGCCGAAGGGTCTGTTTCTGTGCTGTATATGACTCTTCCAGACTGAGAACCCATAAGCAGACAATCCTACCACTGCACCTCGGTGGAATGGTGGCACAGCTGGTAGAGTCTTGTCTCCCAGCACCAGAGACCCGGGTTCAATCCTGACCTTGAGTGCTGTCTATGTGTGTGGAGCTTGCACATTCTCCCTGTGACTATGTGGGTTTCCTCTGGGTGCTCTGATTCCATCCCTTATCCCAAATACATGTGGACTTGTAGGTTCATGGGCCCTCTGTAACTAATTGCCCCTAGTGTGTAGGGAGTGGATGAGAAAGTGGGATAACATGGAACCTGTGAGAACGGGTGATCGATGGTCGGCGAGGACTGGGTGGGCCGAAGGGCCTGTTTCCATGCTGTATTTTTCAATGAATTCTGGCATGACTGCCCTGGCATATCTACCTGCACACATCCTCTTCTTCTTGCGTATGGCGTGCACAGCCTAAAGTTGTAAGACAACTTGTTCTGTTTGATCTTCCGTTTGTGCACGCCAGGTTGATTGCATTCGTTGAAACAGGGTGGACCACGTGAAGGTTGCAATCTCCCACCCCGACACACATCTAAGTTTATCTTAAATCTATTAGATTCCATCAACATTTGATTCTAGGCATCTTGGCTCCAGGCCGATCTCTGAGGTTTATACATAATCAATTTCAGACCATTTTGTGACTGCACTAATCTGTATTTAATTCAGCTTTTCTCCATGGGTGGAGTGCACTGCCTTCTAGAGTCTGGGTACTGGTGCGGTTTATTACTGACATATGTACTGAGGTACAGAGAGAAGCCTTTGCTTGCGTGCTATCCAATTTACCCAGTTCATACTATACAGGAGTACAAGCAAGTGTCAAAATCATGAGAGGAATAGATTGGGTAAATGTAGAGTCTTTTGCCCAGAGGTGGGGAACTGAGGACAACTGAGGATATAGTTTGAAGGCGAGTCGTAAGTAAGTAAGTACATTTTATTTATATAGCACGTTTAAATCAACTCGCGTTGAACCAAAGTGCTTTACATAGAAGAAATAATTAAGTTTCAGTACATCCATAGAAAAATTTAAAAAAAAAAGAAAAATGACACAACACATTATAGGGAGGTTTCACGGCAGTTGGGTCACGACCCATGACCCGTGCTGTTGCTACGCTACGCCAAGTGGAGTACACGCGATGAACTGCAGGTAAGCACTGACCATTGTTTCCAGCATAGCGGGCCCGTTAAAACCCGCCAAAATTGTCAAATTTTGTGCTGTAAATAATGATGGAAATCGGGATAAGCCTGAGAAACATTTAGCCCACATCAGAATTCCAAAAGTGAGGAGAAATGACGGTAGATAGAAGTGAAGGGACAACAACAGCCAGAGTGCTTGGCGAACATTGGCCGTTTGCTCACTGCATTTCATCAACAAAGGCATTATTTGTGTTTTTTCTTGATTCCTTTGGCATCTAAAAAGTTTCAGAACTGATAAATCTGGCTGTAAAATGTTAAAATCGCCCATGGTTCTCAAGTGGGTTTTTACATACAAAAGGAAAAAGCCTCTGAAGCAAAATTTAAAGCCAGATTTATCACTTCTGAGACTTTTTAGATACCAAAGGAATCAAGAAAACCCACAAATAATGCCTAACTGTTAATGAAATGCAGTGAGCAAATGCGATAATTCCCAATATTTTCAATTCCGATATCTGCACGGCCAATGTTCGGCAAGCACTTTAGTTGTTATTGTCCCTTCAGCTCTCGCTTCTCTTTATCTTCATTTCGCTTCACGTTTGGAATTCTGAAGTTGGGTACATGTCTCTCACGCTTACCCCGACTTCCACAATTGTTTACAGCGGAAAAACTCAACATTTTGGCGGTTTTTAACAGGTAGGAAAGTACGCGTTTCTTGCATTAATAACATATACCGGAAGTTACGGATGTCCTCCAGATGGATTCAGCGGCTCCGTGCGTCAAGCCCTATGACCCAGTCACCTTACCTGCACACACCCTATAGAATTCAACATGAACGCTCCCACAACAGAATCAAAATTTTCCACTGTGGGGAAAGGTACCAAAAAGTTACGTTCTCTTCCTCTGTGATCACCTGAGGTCGGGGCCTATCTGTGGCCTCCGCAGCCAGTCCGATGTTTTCAGGCCCTCTTGCCGGGAAGATGGAACTCCGGCGTCGGGTGAACACTCCTCAGCGGCTTGGTAATGTCTGGAGCGGTCAGCTTCCTCCCCGGAGACTGCGGCACCCGACGTCCTCAGGCTGTGCTGGCTGGAGCTCTGACTCTGGTGATCTCGAATCCCAGGCTCCGCCGTGTTTTAGATCCAGCCCGGCCCGCGGCTGCCCGCGGCTGGACGCCCGCGGCTGGACGCCCGCGGCTGGACGCCCGCGGCTGGACGCCCGCGGCTGGACGCCCGCGGCTGGACTCCCGCAGCCACAGCTCCTCGGATGTTGGAGTCGGCGGTCACAGCACTCCGGAGCTTACCGCACGGCGACCCGGTAAGGCATCGCCCGCTCCGTGATGGTGTCCCAGCGCTGTACCGCCGCAGAAGCTGTTGTCCCGGACGCTCCAGTCTCGATGGCAGGCCGCGAGGAAGGGGCGAAGAAGCAGCTCGGAGGGAAGCCGCCTCTCCGACCAGGTAGGGACTAGGAAATAAAGTTTCCCCTCCCTCCCCCCCACCTACCACTTTAAAGAATTTTGTGTAACAGGACTAAAAATAAAAAAAAGGGTGAAAGGACGGACTGCAGGCAGAGCTGCCATACACAACGATGTCCCACTCCTGCAGTCTGCCATCTATCTTGTAGATTCATAGAGTGATACAGCGTGGAAACAGGCCCTTCGGCCCAACCTGCCCACACTGGCTAACATGCCCCAGCTACACTAGTCCCACCTGCCTTTGTTTTGGTGAGGGGGGAAAGATTTAACAGGAACTTATCTTTTTTTACACAAAGGGTAGTGCCTGTATAAAACGAGCTGCCAGAGGAGGCAGTTGAGGCGGGTACTATCGCAACGTTTAAGAAGCATTTAGATAGGTACATGGATAGGATAGGATAGGTGCGTAGGGATATGGGCCAAACACAGGCAGGTTGGACTAGTGTGGAAGGGGCATGTTAGTCAGTATGGGCAAGTTGGGCCGAAGGGCCTGTTTCCATCCTGTATGACTCTATGCCACACACAAGTTCAGCAGGTAGAAAAAAGAGAAGAATACTGCAGTGCAGAATATAGAATTACAGCATGGTATTATTACTATTACAGAGAAAAAGCCCAATGTGTGCAACGGGGTAGATTGGAAGATTGGGCCTACACCCTATACAAAATGGTCCTTGATTATGCTGCCGTTCCCACCTCCAACTATTGTAGCTGTAACGTTATCTTCTGCAGTCTGGTTATGTTTTCTTTTTGCACTCCCTGTTATACTTGAATGCACTGACGTATGGTGTGATATGAGGGGTAGCGGGCAAAACAAAATGTTCGATGTATCTCGGTACATGTGACAGTCACAAACCAATGCCAATACCAACAGCAATGCACCAATTTACAGATGCACCACACAAGGTATATTGTTGTGAAGTGTGCACCAGCGGGCTCTTCCCTTCCATGATTCGGCTTCCATGAGCTGGGGCACTGACCAATGTACCTCTGTCCCACTGTGTTCATTGCCGTTTGTCTATGTCATAGTCATCGAGTCACAGAGTGATACAGGCCCCTCGGCCCAACTCGCCACACCGGCCAACATGTCCCAGCTACACTAGTCCCACCTGCCTGCGCTTGGTCCATGTCCCTCCAAACCTGTCCTATGCATATACCTGCCTAACTGTCTCTTAAACAATGAGATAGTCCCAGCCTCAGCTACCTCCTCTGGCAGCTCGTTCCATACACCCACCACCCTTTGTGTGAAAAAGTTACCCCTCGGATTCCTATTAAATCTTTTCCCCTTCCCCTTGAACCTATGTCCTCTGGTCCTCGGTTCCCCTACTCTAGGCAAAAGACTCTGTGCATCTACCCGATCTATTCCTCTCATGATTTTGTACACCTCTATAAGATCACCCCTCATCCTCCTGCGCTCCATGGACAGAATCCCAGCCTCCTCAACCTCTCCCTCTAGTCTGGCAACTTCCTCGTAAATCTTTTCTGAACCCTTTCAAGTCAAGTCGTCATAAATACACACATACAGCGCTCCCTCAGGGGACCTCAAGAAACACTTGTGAGTACAAATAGGCTTTAAGTCTAGACTTAAAGGAGTTGATGGAGTTGGCAGTTCTGATGCGAAGAGGGATGCTGTTCCACGTAATGCTGGGGCAAGGTCAGGCAACATCTCTGGAGAACATGGATAAGTGACATTTCAGGAGTCTTTGAGACCCTCTCTCACTGCTCCCCCTGTGTGGAGTCTGAAGAAGGACCCTGACCCTAAACGTCATTTATCCATCTTTTCAAGAGATGCTGCCTGACCTGCTGAGTAATTCCACTACTTTGTGTCCTTCAAAGAATAAACACATGTCTCACAAATCTGATTGATTTTTTTGAAGACTTGAGCATAAACGTTGATGAGGGCAGAGCTGTAGATGTTGGGTACATGGACTTCAGTTCCGCATGGTAGGCTGCTCTGGAAGGTTAGATCGCATGGGATCCAAGGAGGGATAGCTGAATGGAGAGCAAATTGGCTCCATGGAAGGAAGCAGAGGGTGATGGTGGAAGGTTGCCCGTCCTAGCCCCAGATTCCAGCATCTGCATTTCCTTGTGCCTCCTCCTTATATGTACACGTGTTATTTTGAAGGGATTTCAATAACTATATTGTACATGCTGAAAATTCATTGCAGGAGAATGTAGTTTTATAACAAAGTTTTTTTTTAACTTAGATAAAGAGTCATATCTCAATGAAACAAATGATCATTAATTTTATTATTAGCTTTTATTCTGTGTATTTTAGCTAATTTACTAATTTTTCATCATTTAGTTTAGTTTAGTTTAGTTTGGGCATACGCCACGGAAACAGGCTCGCAACCACCCCGCGCACTAGCACTATCCCACACACTAGGGATAATTTTTACTGAAGCCAATTAACCGACTAACCTGCATGTCTTTGGAGTGTATGAGCACCTGGAGAAAACCCACGCGGTCACAGGGAGAACGTACAAACTCCAAACAGACAGCACCCATGGTCAGGATCGAACTCGGGTCTCTGGCGCGGTGAGGCAGCGACGATTTGCAAAGAGAGCTGGGGTTAGGAATTGGGTACAGTGCAATAGTTCATTTGGAACCTTAGTCCAGGCCATCTTTCTTTGTGACTACTTTGGCTGGGTTTGCTCGGCAAGTGCATAACGCTCCTGCATGAGATGGGAAATGGAATTAACTCATTTAGGTTTATGTTTAGGTTCATTGCCACATATACCAAGGTACAGTGAAAAGTTTTTGTTTTGCATGCTGCCCAATAGACCAGATAATACTATACATAACTGCTGTACAAGATACAGAGTGCAGAATATAGCTTTGGTCCCGCCTGGTCACTCCCTCTTCTCTCCTCTAACATCAGGCAAGAGGTACAGAAGTGTGAAAACGCACACTTACAGATTCAGGCACAGTGTCTTCCCAGCTGTTATCAGGCAACTGCGGTTCCGACCTCCTGTTTACCTCATTGGCGACCTTTGAATTTTAATCTTTAATCTGACTTTATTTGACTTTATCTTGCACCAAACGTTATACGTTTTATCCTATGTCTGTACATAGTGGATGGCTCGATTGTAATCACATATAGTCTTTCCGCTGACTGGATAGCACGCAACAAAAAGCCTTTTCACTGTACCTTATTACACATGACAATGATTACACAAAATGAATCATTCTCAGCGTTGTAGAGCACCAGTTCCAGAGACAAAGTCCAATGTCCGCAATGGGGTAGAGGTGAATTGGACAGTACCCTAGCTCATGGAAGGACCGTTCAGAAGCCCAGTAACAGAGGGGAAGAAGCTATTCCTGAGTCTGGGGGGCACGCTTTCAAGCTTCTGTACATCTGCCCGATGGGGGCAGGGAGAAGAAGGAATGATTGGGGTGGGTCTTTGATTATGTTGGCTGCTTTTTCAAGGCTGTCTGAAGGTACTGGCATAGTCACACAGCGAGGAAACAGGCCCTTCGGCCCAACTTGCCCAAGCTGGCCAACATGTCCCAGCTCCACTAGTCCCACTGCCTGAATTTGGCTCATATCCCTCCAAACCTGTCCTATCCATGTACTTGTTGAATTGTTTCTTAAACGTTGGGATAGTCCCAGCCTCAACTACCTCCTCTGGCAGCTTGTTCCACACATCCACCACCCTTCGTGTGGAAAAAGTTACCCCACAGATTCCTATTAAATCTTTTCCTCTTCAACTTAAACCAATGTTCTCTGGTCCTTAATTCCCCTACTCTGGGCAAGAGACTCTGAGTATCTACCCGATCTATTCCTTTCATGATTTTATACACCTCTATAAGATCACCCCTCACCCTCCTGTACTCCAGGAGTATTAGAGTCCAAGGAATTAGAGTCCATCATAAAGGATGAGGTTACGGAGTACTTAGTTCCTGATAAAATAGGCCAAAGTCAGCATGGCTTTGTGAAGAGGAGGTCTTGCCTGACAAATTTGCTGGAATTCATTGAAGAAGTAAATAGCAGGACAGACAAAGGAGAATCAGTAGGTATTGTTTACTTATATTTTAGAAAGCCTTTGATAAGGTGCCACACGTGAGGCTGTTAAGGAAGATGAGAGCCTATGGTATCAAAGGGCAGACACTAGCATGGATAGCAGGTTGGCTGGATGGCAGAAGGCAAAGAGTGGCAATAAAGGGGCTTTTTTCTGGTTGGCTGCCAGTGGCTAACAGAGTTCTGCAGGGCTCGGTGCTGGGGCCGCTACTCTTCACGTTGTATATTAATGATTTGGATGTGGGGATTGTTCAAGAAAGAATAAAGAAGCCTCTCGACCCAAAACGTCACCTATTCCCCCAACCCCCCCTCGCCCCCCCCCCCTCCCCCCCATCCACTTAGCGGCTCTCCGGCGAAGCAGCCATTCCCACCCGTTGGGTTCCCATTGTGACGTAGAACACGCAGCTATTACTGCACAGGCGCAGCTGACAGGCAAGGCAAGGGGTAAGGGGACGGCTTCAGGCGGGGCCTGTCGGGGGCCGCTGGGGGGGGGGGGGGAGTGCTGCCATGGTCTACCGCTGTGTGAGTTGGAAAAATTAAGTTGTCTAATTAAATATCTAAATGTTTCCTGCAGTCCATGCACTTGGGTAGTTTGCCAAGATTCTCCAAACAATGCCTTGATTCTGAGAACAATGTCTTAATGGACAATGGACAATAGACAACAGGTGCAGGAATAGGCCATTCGGCCCTAAGAGCCAGCACTGCCCTTCGTTGGTCGCCTAATTATAGGAAGGATGTCAACAAAATAGAGAGAGTACAGAGGAGATTTACTAGAATGTTGCCAGGGTTCCAGCAACTATGTTACAGAGAATGGTTGAACAAGTTAGGTCTTTATTCTTTGGAGCGCAGAATGTTAAGGGGGGACTTGATTGAGGTCTTTAAAATGATGAAAGGGATAGACAGAGTTGACGTGGATACGTTTTTCCCATTGAGGGTAGGGAAGATTCGAACAAGAGGGCATGACATGAGAATTAAGGGACAGAGGTTTAGGGGTAACGTGAGGGGGAACTTCTTTACTCAGAGGGTGGTGGCTGTGTGGAATGAGCTTCCAGCAGAAGTGGTGGAGGCAGGATCGATTTTAACATTTAAAAGTAAAGTGGTTAGGTATATGGACGTGAAGGGAATGGAGGGGTATGGACTGAGTGCAGGTAGAAGGACCGAGAGGGCCTGTTTCCGTGCTGTAATTGTTATATGGTTATTATATGGTTATTGTGATCATGGCTGATCATTCACATTCAGTATCCCGTTCCTGCCTCCTCACCATATCCCCTGACTCCGCTATCTTTAAGAACTCTATCTTACTCTCTCTTGATAGCATCCAGAGATTTGGCTCCCACTGCTTTCTGAGGCACAGAATTTCACAGATTCACAACTCGCTGGGTAAAAACGTTTTACGTCATCTCTGTTCTAAATGGCCTAGCACATATTCTTAAACTGTGGCCCTTGGTTCTGGACTCCCCAACATGTTTTCTGCCTCTAGCGTGTCCAATCATAATCTTATATGTTTCAATAAGTTGGAAGCAATGTAAGCCACACTCCTTTCTCTGGCTACACAATTTGCACATCTATCTCACACTTTTTACCTCTTCATCTCTGGCCTTTGTCCAACCATCTACCTATTAAGCCCCCTCGCCCTCACCTGTAATCACCTATCCAGTCCAGGCCCCTCTCGGGTCATGGCTGACCATGGGTGATGCATCCTGGTCGGATGCAAGCCTGGGCCATGTCGTGTGGAGGACAGGCTGTTGTCCACGCAGCACGTCCCCCCTCGCCACGTCGCTGATCAATCCAAAGGAGCAGCAGGGCCGTTCCAGTTTGGCACCAGCGCCATTGCAGGAGCTGCCAGAGTGAGGTTGTAGACAACGACGAACTGCCTTAGGGGCTCCGACTCTGGATTTTCTTGAGATTTACCCCTGGAGCCTTTTCCATGACTGGATATGGCCACAAGGCAGTGGAGGCTTTAAATCAGTTTTCCCTCTCCTAGATGGACTGCCTTCCCAGGCTGACGAGCCCCATCTGCCTACAACTTGACAGGAAAAGACACGAACTGCTGGAGTAACTCAGTGGGTCAGGCAGCCTTTCTGGAGAACGTTTTAGGTCGAGGGTGTCGTTCCCTTGGACTGCCACACCCTAGAAATATGATCTAAATGTTACTAGACTAAGTGGGACCCGTTGGGTCCCATGTTCACACGGGAGGGCTGGTCCCCCAACGCAATATTCCACCTCTCCACCAATTCCAATATTGGTGGCCAGAGGGGGGGAGGGGGGGTTCTGGAGCGCTAGCTTGGGTGTTGTGGGTCAAGTCAAGTCAAGCACAGTGAGTGCAGGGCCACCAATCCATTTCATGTCAAGTCAATCCACTTCAAGTCAAGTCAGGTTAAGGACAGGGCAGGCGGCGCCAGGCAACAACACAATCCATTTGCTTTAACATAGAAACATAGAAATTAGGTGCAGGAGTAGGCCATTCAGCCCTTCGAGCCTGCACCGCCATTCAATATGATCATGGCTGATCATCCAACTCAGTATCCCGTACCTGCCTTCTCTCCATACCCTCTGATCCCCTTAGCCACAAGGGCCACATCCAACTCACTCTTAAATATAGCCAATGAACTGGCCTCAACTACCCTCTGTGGCAGAGAGTTCCAGAGACTCACCACTCTCTGTGTGAAAAAAGTCTTTCTCATCTCGGTCTTAAAAGGATTTTCCCCCTTATCCTTAAGCTGTGACCCCTTGTCCTGGACTTCCCCAACATCGGGAACAATCTTCCTGCATCTAGCCTGTCCAACCCCTTAAGAATTTTGTAAGTTTCTATAAGATCCCCTCTCAATCTCCTAAATTCCAGAGAGTATAAACCGAGTCTATCCAGTCTTTCTTCATAAGACAGTCCTGACATCCCAGGAATCAGTCTGGTGAACCTTCTCTGCACTCCCTCTATGGCAATAATGTCCTTCCTCAGATTTGGAGACCAAAACTGTACGCAATAATTTCGTGTGAGGTCAAGCAAAGCAAAGGCAAAGCAAAAGGTTCAGGCGGGGCCTGTCGGGGGCTGGTGGTGGGGGGAGCGCTGCCGTGGCCTACCGCTGCCTATCCCTGCCATGACCTGGGATGGCTTCAGGCGGGGCCGGTGGGAGCATTCTGTAGCTGAGCTAGTACTTGGGCTAGTACATGTGCTGTGTGCTGAAGGGACTGGCTTTGGAAGGGCTAGTACAGACATTGTGGGCTGAATTGACATTTCTTGGTCTAGTACAGGTGTTGTGGGCCGAATGGACTGCAGCTGGGGACAGGTACGGATTTAGGCGGGGGCTGGCAGGGGCCGGCGCGGACATTCTATAGCGGGGGCGGGGACAGCTTCAGACGGGGCCTGTCAACGGCCGGTGGGGGGCAGAACGCTGCTGTGGCCTGACGCTGCTGTGGCCTGCCCCTGCCTCTGCACCTGCCTCTGCCACTGCCTACCCCTGCCACTGCCTACCCCTGCCTCTGCCACTGCCCCTGCCCCTCCCGCCTCCTACCCTTGCTGCTGCCGCTGCCACTGCCTACCCCTACTCCTGCCACCGCCTACCCCTGCCCCTGCATACCCCCCTGTCTAACGCTGCCGGGGTGGCCTATCGCAGTCGTGGCGTACTGCTGCCGCTCCCCACTGGCTTCAGGCAGGGACCAGTGGGGAGCATCCTGCAGCTTGGGACGGGGACAATCCCGGCTTCGGCTCCGGACACACTCAGCGGCTCCCGGCTCACGGTGGTGGTGGTCGACACAGCCCACAGCCCACAGCCCACAGCCCACAGCCCACAACCCGCAGCCCACAGCCCACAGCCCACAACCCGCAGCCCCCACTCGCTCTCCACACTCTGCTCCTTCAGCTTTATTCTTCTCGCCGCCGGTGATTGACATCAGAGGCTAGAAGGGACGTCCCTTCTGCAGAGGACAGAATGACAGGAGAGAAGACCAATCTGCTGACAGAAGAGACCAATCTGCGCATGCGCGTTTTTTACGACTTTTAAACCTTAATAACTTTTATAATATTCCGCCGATCAGAACCAAAACCTGGTGCACTTGCAGCACCGGAGAATGGTGAGTAAGTTGGCAAAAAATTGTATCGCTATCGGGTACCATTTTTGCACAAATGTAAAGCAACACAAACCGGAAACATAGAGACATAGAAAATAGGTGCAGGAGGAGGCCATTCGGCCCTTCGAGCCAGCACCGTCATTCATTGTGATCATGGCTGATTGTCCCCAATCAATAACCCGTGCCTGCCTTCTCCCCATATCCCTTGCTCCACTGGCCCCTAGAGCTCTATCCAACTCTCTCTTAAATCCATCCGGTGACTTGGCCTCCACTGCCCTCTGTGGCAGGGAATTCTACAAATTCACAACTCTCTGGGTGAAAAAGTGTTTTCTCATCTCAGTCTTAAATGACCTCCCCTTTATTCTAAGACTGTGGCCCCTGGTTCTGGACTCGCCCGACATTGGGAACATTTTTCCTGCATCTAGCTTGTCCTGTCCTTTTATAATTTTATAAAATTCTGGTTTAAATTTGCCTTCATGCCGAGGTGATTTACTGAACACAAGCTTGTCCAGTCCTTTTAAAATTGTATGTTTCTATAAGATCCCCCTCATCCTTCTAAACTCCAGCCTAGTCTTTTCAATCTTTCCTCATATAACAGTCCCGCCATCCCAGGGATCAACCTCGTGAACCTACGCTGCACTGCCTCGATCACAAGGATGTCCTTCCCCAAATTAGGAGACCCAAACTGTACGCAATACTCCAGATGTGGTCTCACCAGAGCCCTATACAACTGCAGAAGAACCTCTCTATTCCTATACTGAAATCCTCTTATTATGAAGGCCAACATTCCATGAGCTTTGGGGGGTACACAAAAGGCTGGAGAAACTCAGCGGGTGCAGCTGCATCTAAGGAGCGAAGGAGATAGGCAACGTTTCAGGCCAAAACCCTTGTTCAGACTGAAATTCCATGAGCTTTCTTCAATGCCTGCTGTACCTCAAGTCACGTTCAAGTTCAAGTGAGTTTATTGTCATGTGTCCCTGATAGGACATGACATTCTTGCTTTGCATCAGCACACAGAACATAGAAGGCATTTACTACAGAACAGATCAGTGTGTCCATATACCATATATAAATATATACACACATGAATAAATAAACGAATAAAGTGCAAATAACAGATAGTGGGTTATTAGTTATCAGAGTTTTGTCCGAGCCAGGTTTAATAGTAAGATTAAACGAGAACTTACCAGTTCGAAGTTTAATCCTTATTTTATGAAAAGTTACGATGAGGGATTTTGTGAAGACCCCGCCAGCACGTATGCGCGACATTCTTCAAAGCAGCAGTGTGAAATCACAGATAGTAGAGTTGACTGAAGATAGTAAGTTAACAGAACTAACATACCAGTTGACCTTATAATAGAGGGTTGGGAGTGGAGGGCACCAAATCCCTCATCGTAACTCCTCATAAAATAAGGATCAAACTTTGAACTGGTAAGTTCTCATTTAATCTTACTATTTTACTTCAGAGTCATGGGAGTGACTTTGTGAAGATTTCAAAGCTCTGTGATTTCATGCCCTGGAAACGAGTCCATGCTCACACACTGCCATAATAATCAATGGAGGAAGTATGTTAACGTATTTCACACTTGTACAGTGTTGAAAAACAAACAATGTATTATTTAACAATAATAATAATAACCCCTAAATTCAGGAAAAATTATAATACAGAACTTAAAATAGTGCCTGTAAATATCTCAGGTGTGGCCACGGGTTTGTTATAACTGCTGGAAGTTGTTTCATCAGTCCAACCCGCCGTTACAAGGGTGTGGCCCATAGGACTTCCATCATCCTCACTGCACTATGTAGCTGCAGCCCTGGTGGAATGAGATTTAAAATATTAGTGTCCACCCCTGCTGCACCAAACACCACCCTGAGCCATCTTGATATGGTCTGCACGGTACTCTGTGATGAGGACGTTTGAACTTATCAATAGAGCCATTTCCGTTCCCCTGAGACTATTGGTGACCTCCAGTTAATGTAGGAGGTGATTCACCATGCATAGGCGTCTATCTACGGGATAAACCAGGAACCCCAAATTGAGGCCAGATGACCCAGGCCTGTTTTGTTTAGGCAACTCATAAATGTGAAAGGTTACATTATTTTGGGATGTTACACGGTGTCCAGTCTAGTTTGTGCAGTTACAAGTGTCATCAACATCACTATTTTATACATGTTAGTGAGAGGGATGTGGCTGGTGCCCAATCTCTGAATAGGTCAGGACAATGCCAATATCCCAGGTCCGGGTATATTGAGGCCTCTGGAATTTGTGTTAAAATCACCTCATGAGTTTTGACACCAGAGGGTGAGATATTCCTCCATGGTGTTCTAGTTCCTGTCCCAGGTGTGAGGATAGCGCACTTTGCGCAATTGATGGCATTATAATTCAAACCTTCATCGATGTGTAGACTTACCAGGAACTCCAGCCCAACCGAGATGATGGCTGTGTTGTTAGTTGTGTCTGTCCTGGTACAAAATACCTCAATTTTTTGATGTGGGTGAGGTACTGTTTCCAGGCGGATGCATGATGCCGCGATGATATTTATGGTTCGGTCCGAAAGGGGAAAAAATGCATAGTAAAAACAAATCCCCCCCCATCCAGCGTAGCGAGATGCGTCCATCGCTACTGCCCCAGGGTCTGATTCTCATGAAACATACGTTGGTATCTGGTGATTAAGTCTTGATGCAAACCAATCGATATCTGGCGTTCCATGCCGAGCTATAATGTCAGTAAATAACTGGTGGTCCAACATCCATTCGGTGTTGTCATTGAATTTGCGTGACCTGGTGTCCGCCACTGTATTGAGCTTACCCGGAAGGTAAGTAGTTGATTTCCAAATGTTTCTTTCTATGCACCAGTGCCAGATTGTATTGACCACTTCATCACAAGATATCAGTTTAATTCCACCCATATGATTAATGTATGTCACCACGGTAGAACATGCTGATGATGCGTCTGAAAAGTAAGCCCTATGTCCGTGAATGCTCCCAACATCTTTAGATGATTGATACCCTGAAGTAAGGTTAACGCATGTGTATTCCATCTACCACCGCATCTGGAGGTGGTATTGGTTGCTCCCCAGCCGTAAGTGCTGGCGTCAGTTTGTAACACAACCGAAGGGTTTGTGACTGTGATGGGATTTTAGAGCAATGTCGAACGTTGCTAATCCACCATTGTAATTTCCAATTTGCTTTGGCTACTCTGTCAAAATGGCAGCATGGTGTTTTGAGTGCTGTAGTTTTGGCCCTTTGTAGATTTTAAGGGTCGAAATTGTGGCTGGGGAAAAGGCAGCCACGAGTTTACCAATTACCCAATTACAAATTTGGCTATTTGCCGAATAGGTGGTTTACTGATGCAAACAAGGCTGTTATATGCCTCTATCAAGTCTGTTGCTTTGTCCTTTGGCAAGGTCACAGACATATGAACAGAGTCAACCGTGAATCCCAAATCCATAGTCACCGGAAAGCATTTACTTGGATTTGTCTGGATGGATAATAAACCCCGATTTTTGAAATAGCTTGGTGGCCGAGACAACAAATGTAGCCAATTCCAAGGTTATCCCCACAATAAGATGTCTTCTAGATATGCCATGACAATATGTTTTTTGTTTCGGAAGAAATTCCAAAGCTGGTTTCAATATTTTTGGAAACAGTCTGGGGCTGATGTTATCCATTAGGCAGTGCTTTATACTTCCAGAGCTATCCCATCCAGATAAATTTCAGATATCTGCGGTGATCTTTGTCTATTGTTCTGAGTAGGGAAGCACCCCTTGGATATTAGTTGTTTTAGCAGTAACAAAAAATTTCAATTTTTCAATGGGTGTACTGCACAAAAGTATTCAGTTGTGTCAAATCAAATGATGCGGCATCCGTCATCTTTTTTTTTGTTTTAGTTTTTGTTTTTTTTTTGTTTTGGGTGAAGATGTTTAATACAAACTCAAGAGACTCATGTTTGGTTTCCTCTATAGCTCCTTTTGCATATAGTTTTAACAGTTCCGCATGACCTTCCACTTTCTCTTTTTTGTGAAAGCACAAACTTTTGGCTAGGTGCATGTTGAACCGGAAAGGAGGAATTTGTCAACAAATTTAATTTCGTATCGGTGAATACTGTGCAGTATGAAGGATCAAAAGTTATTCCCTGTACAAGTGTAACCTTCCCCCAATCTGTGAAGAAGTTACACATGCTTTGTTCCGAAGGCAACCAGACCCACCTACCTCCATGGTTACCGGTAGTGTTGTGTTGGTTTTCTCCTTCCTTGGTTCCTGGGAGGTGAAGGTGTTGTGGTGTGGGGTTGGCGCATCTTCCAAGAGGGCCGTTCTGGGACATGGCCTGAAAAAGACCTTTGTGTAGGTTGTACGGCCTTCGAGCTTTCACCAACTTTTCTTTCGGTGTGATAACGCAGCCTGCTGGTGGATGCGTAGGGGTGCTGCCGCCAAATATGTGAGGACCTGGTAGCGGCCGGCACCTTAATCATGCCAACGGCTTTTGCCTCTTTGTCGAGGTCTTTTACCTGTTTGGGCAGGTTGTCCCCGAATAACAGAGTAGGCGGCTGTGCACTGCTGGTTCTACACAACTTGGGGTTTAGTGTAGGTCGGATGGCATTCTTCCCGAAGTAGTTGATCTCAATTGACCATACAGGAGAGTGCCAGAGCTTCCTGTTGCTCCTCTGACATATCTTCTGTCTACTAACCTGGCAAAGCTGTAATACCCGAGGCCAGTCGTTTGAGGATTTACCACAGGCACATTGAGGGAAGTACAGATTCCTGGAGCTCCCGAGTAGCTCCTCTTCTTGCACCCCTAGCATGTTGTATTCTTCTGCCAACACCCCCTCTTATGTTCCACTACGAAGAGGGTGAGCATTTGGCAGCTCTGTAAAGGGTACTGCCGTGGGTCTGCTAGGAGACCCACGGTGACCAGACTCCTGCTGGAGTGTGTCACGTTGGAGCTAGTGCTCCCCATCCACTCCATGCGGGATTATCGAGCCTGGACCCTGCCGAGTCAACGGGCTTGCCCGACTTCCTGGTTGTTGTGCCATCAGTCCGACGTTCCTGCGGGCTGTAGTGGCGTTAAGTCGGGGCTGCCGCTCTGCCGTCGCTGCTCACGAATGGCGAGTCTCCGAGCCCGGACCCTGCTGGGTCAACGGGCTTGCCCGACTTCCCGGTAGCGTTGCCGCCAGTCCGCGGAGTTCCTGCGGGCTGCGGCGTTCAGTCGGGGCTGCTGCTCTGCCGTCGCTACCCACGAACGGCGAGTCTCCGAGCCCGGACCCTGCCAGGTCAACGGGCTCGCCCGACTTCCGGGTTTGTAGTGAAGTCTTTTGCTGCCGCTGACTGCCTGCGGTCCGCGGTCCGCAGTCAGTCTCTCGAGGCGGCCCGTTGGTGGGGTACTCTGTCCCACAGAGTCCCTGAAAGAAAAACCCGACCTCAGGTTAGTTTCCTTACCTGCAGGTCCGTTCCGGTGGAGGAGCGACCCTCCTCCGTGCCTGTCGCTTCGCATGCGGTCGACGATATGTCGCGCATGCGTGCTGGCGGGGTCTTCACATAGTCACTCACATGACTCCGAAGTAAAATAGCCTGATGGCTGTGGGGAAGTAGCTATTCCTGAAACTGGTTGTTGCAGTCTTCAGGCTCCTGTACCTTCTACCTGAAGGTAGCAGGGAGATGAGCGTATGGTCAGGATGGTGTGGGTCTTTGATGATACTGCCAGCTTTTTTGAGGCAGTGACTGTGGTAAATCCCCTCGATGGAAGGGCGGTCAGAGCCAATGATGGACTGGGCAGTGCTTACTGTTACTTGTAGTCTTTTCCTCTCCTGGGCGTTCAAGTTGCCGAACCAAGCCACGATGCAACCGGTCAGCATGTTTTCTACTGTGCACCTGTAGATGTTAGAGAGAGTCCTCCTTGACAAACCGACTCTCCGTAATCTTCTCAGGAAGTAGAGGCGCTGGTGAGCTTTGTTGACCTGCACTCCAACTTTCAGTGACTGGTGTACAAGGACACCCAGGTCTCACTGTACATCCCCCTTACCTAAACTAACTCCATTGAGATAATAATCTGTCCCCTTGTTTTTGCCGCCAAAGTGGATAACCTCACATTTATCTATATTTTACTTCGGAGTCACATGAGTGATTCCGTGAAGAACCCCGTCTGACGCATGGTGCAGTGACCGGCTGGGAGGAGCAGCGCTTCTCCAGCGGTAAGTTTAAAAAGCCTCAGGTAAGTGTCAAACTTGTTGGAGGTCATTTCTGCGCTTGTTAAATCTTGTTACAGGAGGGTAAGTCCAAGAATGGAGAAATCAATGAGAGCAAGGCGAGCCGTTGTGAACGTAACTAAAGACCGCGGGAGTGCAGGTAGCGGGCGGCCGCCTAGTTCATCTACCGAGTTGCTAATAGCAAGACCAGCGACTACAGACTTGGTGTCTGAGGGCACCATGGCTGCGCCGGAGGGGTGTAAGGCCACTTGAAAGTCTGTACGGCCGATAGACTCGGACGAGTCCGGTCGGGAGGGTTCCCCCTCGAGAATGGATACCGTGTCACGGATATCCAGGATGGAGCTCCTACTGGAGAGGATGCTCCATCAAGAGCGCCGGCCTCTCCAAGAGCCCGCGCCAGCAGCACCGACAGGGCTGCCTAGTGTCTCCCTCTTGGAGGAGGAGAGCATAACGGGTCAGTATGATTCTGACACCAAATCTGTGGGCTTAGCATTGGAGGCTGCCCCAAGGGACAAAGGGCTCGAGCCAGAGGTCCCATTCCTGGCAGCGAGGTTTGACGTCCCAATAGACTCCAGAGAGCCGCTGGGGGAAGAGCTGGCTGCCTGGAGCTGGCCATGGATACAACGGCCAAGAAGTACGAAACCCCGGCGAATTGTATCCTGCTTAAAGTGCCAGCTGGCGCACTCCAGCAGGAGCACGGGCAAACATACCTTTTCCTTCCAGAACCAGGGGACAAAGAGCTCCACCGGTAACCATGGAGGTAGGTGGGTCTGGTTCTTGTCGAAACATATTGAGTGAGAATTACCTACCAGTTGGGGATGGCTACACTGGTTTCTGAAAGAATGGTATGAAATAACATAAAACTTGTTTATACTGCAGAGTGTACAAGAGTTTTGAATTGAATTTATTCCCAATTTGTGTCCACCCACACAGCACATGCCAGAGCGGGCACTCATTTTCTCACAAAAAGAGAATTTGGAGGTTCAAGCTGAAATTGGAGAATTATATTTTAAAGGTGTAATTGAGAAGACAGTTTATCAAACTCACCAATTCGTATCTAATATTTTTCCTAGACCAAAGAAAGATGGTGGGAGTCGGATTATTTTGGACCTGACAGGACTTAATCCGTTTGTGCAGTATAGTGAAGACAGAACCAAAGTAGTTATTCAATTGGTCTGCCATGTCCTTGTTCCCCATGATCAATTCACCCGTTTCTGACTGCAAGGGACCTACATTTGTTTTAACTAATCTTTTGCGCTTCACATATCGATAAAAACTTTTGCAGTCAGTTTTTATGTTTCCTGCCAGTTTTCTTTCATACTCCATTTTCCCTTTCCTAATTAAGCCCTTTGTCCTCCTCTGTTGGTCTCTGAATTTCTCCCAGTCCCCTGGTAGGCTGCTTGACCAAGATCAAGCAAGACTCTGCTTCAGGAGTTTTGGTGGTACCCGACTAGCCTACACAACCATGGTTCCCTCTCCTTTCCGACATTATTACACAGCCTATTATGGTGGTTCCAAAACGTCATGATCTATTGGTGCACCCTGTGACTGGAGATCAACACCCGTTGTATTATCGTGTTTATCTGTTATAAGAAGGCCATACCTGGGTCTGGGACTATCCAATCCTACCGTGGATGTCATTACATCGTCCTGGAGGGATAGTACGAAAAAGCAGTACATCTTGGATGATCAGCCATGATCATATTGAATGGCGGTGCAGGCTGAATGGCCTACTCCTGCACCTATTTTCTATCTCTCATGTCAGGAAATGGGAGGAATTTTGTTTGCATGGGAACATTACATACCACACAGCTTCCATCCCAGATGTGCTTGAATTTCTGTCCAAGTTATATTTTGATGAAGGGTTGAGCTATAGTGCCATCAATAGTGCAGGAATGTGCCCTGTTGTCGTACCTATGCTGGGGGTCGGAACTTCAGTCTGTAGAATCTCATCCGTTAATATCCCGATTTATGAAGGGTGTTTTTAATTCCAATCCCTCCAGGACTAGGTACTCTGAAATCTGGGATGTGATACAGCCACATCTTTGTCATTGCCAAAGATTACCCTAAAGTTGGTCATGCTCATGGCGCTGGTATCAGCACAAAGGGTTCAGACTTTGTACAAACTGCGTCTGGACAGGATGGTGTCATCAGGGAATGACGTTATGTTTTACATCTATGAACTACTTAAACAAAGCAGACCAGGGGTATCAGGATTCAAGCTTGTACTGTCAGCTTATCCCACTGATTTGCGGCTGTGTGTAGTGGCACACTTGCGGTGTTATATCGAGGTCACGAAGAGCCTCAGAGGCTCCGAAGTAGCATTGATTATTAGCCACAAAAAGCCACATATGAAAGTGTCCGTTCAGACCACTTCACGATGGCTGAAACAAGTGCTGGGTTGTGCAGGAGTTAATACTGACAATTTTAAATCTCACTCCACCAGGGTGGCATCAACGTCAGCAGCGTCAATGGACGTCCCTCTAGACCATATCCTCGCGCCCGCAGGATGGTCAAATGAATTGACTTTTCAGAGGTTTTATAATAAACCACATATTGAACCCGGGGTGTTCGCCCATTCCATTTTAAGTTATGTTTCATAGCTTCTCCATGGGAGAGAGGAGTCGCTATTGTGTTTTTCTTTTGTTTATTTTGTGAATTAATGCATCAACATGTTAATCAGTACCATGTTTCAATGTGTTGCTCATTATTCACTCCTCCTGAGTCAACTGATGCAGTGTGAGACGCCTGGATTTGGATCGGCGTGAAATCACAGTCATTTGAAATCTTCACGGAATCACTCACGTGACTCCGAAGTAAAATAGTAACATTAAATGAGCTTACCAGTTTGAAGTTTGATCTTTATTTTATGAGGAGTTACGATGAGCGATTACGTGCCCTCCGCTCCCGGCCCTCAAAATCTTAAAGGTCAACTGGAAGGTCTGGTATAAAAATCTAACTATGTTACTTCAGTTACTGTTATCTGTGATTTCACACCGCTGCTTTGAAGACTGACGCGCATGCGGACTGGTGGGGTTCTTCACGTAATTGCTCAACGTAACTCCTCATAAAATAAAGATCAAACTTCAAACTGGTAAGTTCTCATTTAATCTTACTATTATACTGCATCTGCCATGCATCTGCCCACTCACTCAACCTGTCCAGGTCACCCTACAACCTCCTAACATTCTCTTCACAGTTCACACTGCCACCCAGCTTTGTGTCATCCGCAAACTTGCTAGTGTTGCTCCTAATTCTCTCTTCCAAATCATTAATATATATGGTAAAACAGTTGCAGCCCGAAACGTCGCCTATCTCCTTCGCTCCTTAGATGCTGCTGCACCCGCTGAATTTCTCCAGCCTCTTGTGTACCCATGGCCCCAACACCGAGCCTTGCGGCACTCCACTCGCCACTGCCTGCCATGCTGAAAAGGACCCGTTCACTCCTACTCTTTGCTTCCGGTCTGCCAACCAATTTTCTATCCACGTCAGCACCCTACCCCCAATACCATGTGCTCTAATTTTAGTCACCAGTCTCCCGTACGGGACCTTATCAAAGGCTTTCTGAAAGTCTAGATACACTACATCCACTGGCACCCCTTAATCCATTTTACTTATCATATCCTCAAAAAATTCCAGATGATTAGTCAAGCATGATTTTCCTTTCATAAATCCATGTTGAATTGGACTAATCCTTTTACTGCTATCCAAATGCTCCATTATTACCTCTTTAATAATTGACTCCAGCATCTTCCCCACCACCGGTCAGGCTAACTGCTCTGTAACTGCCAGTTTTCTCTCTCGCTCCTTTCTTGAAAAGTGGGATAAAATTAGCTATCCTCCAATCCACAGGAACTGATCCTGAATCTATTGAACATTGGAAAATGATTACCAATGCATCCACTATTTCTAGAGCAAGCTCCCTGAGGTCCTTGGGATGCAGACCATCAGGCCCAGGGGATTTATCATCTTTCAGTCCCATTAGCCCTCTTTATATTCCTGGCCAGCTTCCCCTCGTACTTCATCTTTTCAGCCCGTATTGTCCATTTTGTTTCCTTCTGTTGTCCTATGAAAGTTTCCCAATTCTCTGGCTTCCGGCTAGTCTTTGCTGTGATACATCTTTTCTTTTAGTTTTATTCTATCCCTAACTTCTCTTGTCAGCCACAATTCCCTCCTACTCCCCTTAGAATCTTTGTTCCTTTTTGGAATGAAATTATCCTGCGTCTTCCGGATTATGCCCAGAAATTCCTGCCATTGCTGTTCCATCGTCATTCCTGCTAGGATCCCTTTCCACGTCTACCTTGGCCAGCTCCTCCCTCATGCCTTCATAGTCCCCTTTGTTCAACTGCATCACTGACACTTCCGATTTAACCCTCTACTTCTCAAATTTCAGATTAAAACTAATCATATTATGATCACTACCTCCAAGCGGTTCCTTTATCTCGCGTTCTCTTATCATATCTGGTTCATTGGACAACACTAAATCCAGAATTGCCTTTTCTCTGGTCGGCTCCATTACAAGCTGCTCTAAGAATCCATCTCAGAGGCATTCTACAAACTCTCTTTCTTGCGGCCCTGAACCAACCTGATTTTCCCAGTCTGCCTGCATATTGAAATCCATAGTGACATTACCTTTTGTTGCATGCCAGTTTTAACTCCTGCTGCAACTTACACCCTACATCCGGGCTACTATTTGGGGGTCTGTAGATAACACCAATTAGTGTCTTCTTGCCTTTACAATTCCTCAACTCAATCCACAGTGACTCTACCTCGTCAGTCCCTATGTCTTCCCTCACAAGGGTCTGAATTCCATCCCTCACCAGCAGAGCTACCCCCCCCACCTCTGCCCACCTGCCTGTCCTTTCTATAGGATGTATAACCCTGAATATTAAGTTCCCAGGCCCAATCCTCCTGCAGCCACGTCTCAGTAATCCCCACAATGTCATATCTACCAACCTCTAACTGAGCTGCAAGCTCATCTACCTTACTTCTTATACTTTGCGCATTCATATACAATACTTTTAATTCCTTTCACATTGATCCCTATTACACATAGCCATACTCTCCTATCCCTTTGTGAGCTTTCTTTCCCGTTAATTCTGGGGTCATTAACTATCCCTTTACTCCCTTTCCCTTCAAGTCCGTCCTTGACTAACCCATTTGACACCTCACCCCCCTTATTCAGTTTAAAACCACACATCCAACCTACCATCTAACGTACGATGTATGATAGGTGGTATATGGTATTATGCATCAACATTATGCTGTAACACATAACTTATTATTATTGGATATGTAAAGTCAATTAACAATTGTCATAAACTATAACAAGTGGGGATGGAGGGGTTTTGGGATTGGTGTGTGGGTAGGTGTGTCAAAGAGACCCTCTATGTATGTTATGTCTTGTGCTGTATGTTCTATGTTGGACCCCCTCAAAAATGAGATGACTGTTCATCTCAAGGGGTTATCCATGAATAAACTTGTTTCAAATATTATGATCACTACCTCCAAGTGGTTCCTTTACCCCGAGTTCTCTTATCAAATTTGGTTCATTGGACAACACTAAATCCAGAATTGCCTTTTCTCTGGTCGGCTCCATTACAAGCTGCTCTAAGATTCCATCCCTCACCAGCAGAGCTAACCCCCCTCCTCTGCCCACCTGCCTGTCCTTCCTATAGGATGTATCACCCTGAATATTAAGTTCCCAGGCCCAATCCTCCTGCAGCCACGTCTCAGTAATCCCCACAATGTCATATCTACCAACCTGTAAATGAGACGCAAGCTCATCTACTTTACTTCTTATACTTTGCGCATTCCTTGCGCATCTCACCATTCACATCGATTCCTATTAAACTTGGCCATACTCTCCTAACCCTTTGTGAGCTTTCTTTCCCATTAATTCTGGGGTCATTAACTATCCCTTTACTCTCTTTCCCTTTAACTCCATCCTCGACTATCCCATTTGACACCCCACCCCCCTTATTCAGTTTAAAACCACCCGTGTAGCAGTGGCAAACCTGCCTGCCAAAATGCCGGTCCCCCACCAGTTAAGATGCAAACCGTCCCTTTTGTACAGTTCCCCCCTTACTCCAAAACAGATCCCAGTGATCTAAGAATCTAAATCCCTGCCCCCTGCACCAGTTCCTCAGCCACACATTCAGGTCCCGTATCTCCCTGTTCCTGCTCTCGCCAGCACGAGGAACTGGAAGCAAACCGGAGATAACAACCCTGGAGGTCCTGCTTTGCAGCATTTTTCCGAGCTCTCTAAAGTCACGCTGCAGAATATTCATCCCCTTCTTTCCGACATCGTTTGTGCCGACATGTACTACCACTTCCGGCTGTTCACCTTCGCCCTTGAGGATTTTCTGCACTCTGTCCGTGACATCCTGGATCCTGGCACCAGGAAGGCAGCACACCATCCTCGAATCCCGTCTGTTGCCGCAGAAACCCCTGTCCGTACCTCTCACACAAAGGAGTCTCCACTACAATGGCGTTGCCTGACGTTGGCCTCTTTGGTTTTGGCTCCACAGCCCTTTTTGCTTCGCAAGCCAGTCCGCCGCTCAGTGTGATAACGTCTTCTGTCCCGACAGCTTCTAAGTGGGTGAACCTGTTCACAAGAGGTACAACACCCGGGGACCTTTGCATTCCATGTTTCCCTCCCTTTCTCACCGTCACCCACCTTCTCTCTTCCAGTACCTTAGGTGTAACAATCTCACTGTAGGACTTGTCGAGGAACGACTCAGTTTCTCGGACGAACCTGAGGTCATCCACTTGCTTCTTCAGTTCCCCAACACGGTCCTTCAGGAGCTGTACCTGGATGCACTTCTCACATTTGTAGCAGCCAGAGGCACCAGCAGTGTCCTTGACCTCCCACATACTGCAAGCATCACACTGAATCAGCTCGCTTGACATCTCCTTCTTTCGTCTCTCCCTCTCCAGCGTTTGATGTGGCGTCCTCTCCTCAGCCTCCTCGCCGAAGACTCTCGAGCCAAAGACTCACACTTTACTCAAGACACTCGAGCCAAAGACTTACATTACTCACAAGGCCGCTCCCTCACTGCCGCTCCCCTAGAGCAGCCTTGCTTATATTGACCAATAAATTGCCTAATTTACCAATTTACAAACCAAATTCCTCCGTTTTAAACTGTTTTTCCCCTGTGACTGTCTCACCTTCCCCATGACTTCAGCCAATCACTTCTTCTCCCTGCTTCTCTTTGTTGCTGTTTGTTCAAAATCCATGTAAGCTCTGCGTTAAGTCTGGCTGCGTTTTGCCGCTCTTTTTCAACTGTTTTCCCCTCTGACTCACTTCTGGCTCACCTCTGACTCACCAGAGGACAAGATGAGGGTTTTAGTTATGTACGAGACTAAGTGGGACCCGTTGGGGGAGAGGGAGGGGGGTGTGGGGGAGAGGGGGGGGGAATGGGGGGAGAGGAGGAAAAGGGGGAGAGGAGGAGAGTAGAGAAAGAGGAGGGGGAGGGGGAGAGGAGGAGGAGGGGTGGAGAGTGGGGGGGGGGGGTTCGAGTGGGTGGAGAGGAGGAGGGAGGGAGACGAGGAGGAGAGAGAGGAGGGGGGGAGAGGAGCGGGGCGGGTGGACCCCGGTGGCAGCGGGCGGCCCCGGCAGCTGCGGGAGGCCACGGGCGACGTCACTTCCAGCGCATGGAAAACAGCATGCAGAGGTTAAAGAGTACATTGCGTAATTGACAGTGCTATCAATAGTGTTAACGAAGAAACTGCAGATGCTGGAGAATCGAGGGTTACACAAAAAGCTGGAGAAACTCAGCGGGTGCAGCAGCATCTAAGGAGCGAAGGAGATAGGCGACATTTCGGGTCGAGACCCTTCTTCAGACTGGTCAGGGATCAGGGAAACAAGAGATATAGACGGTGATGTGGAGAGATAAAGAACAATGAATGAAAGACATGCAAAAAAGTATCGATGATAAAGGGAACAAGCCATTGTAAGCTGTTTGTGGTGTGAAAATGAGAGAAACTAGTGCGACTAGGGTGGGGAGGGAGATAGAGATAGAGGGAATGCCAGGGCCCGAGGGCTGAGGGAGAGGTGGGAAGGGGAGGAGACAGCAGGGGTTAACAGAATTGAGAAAATTCAATGTTCAAGCCCAAAGGATGCAGACTCCCAAGCGGAATATGAGGTGCTGTTCCTCCAACTTGCGGTGTTGCTCACTCTGGCCATGGAGGAGGCCAGGACCGAGAGGTCGGATACGGAATGGGAGGGGGAGTTGAAGTGCTGAGCGACCGGGAGGTCGGGTTGGTTTTTGCGGACCGAGCGGAGGTGTTCGGCGAAACGATCGCCAAGCCTCCGCTTGGTCTCACCGATATAGATCATCTGGCATATGGAGCAGCGGATGCAGTAGATGAGGTTGGAGGAGGTGCAGGTGAACCTCTGTCGGACCTGGAAGGGCTGCTTGGGTCCCTGAAAGGAGTGGAGGGGGGAGGTGAAGGGACAAGTGTTGCATTTCTTGCGGTTGCAAGGGAAAGTGCCCGGGGAAGGGGTAGAGCGGGAGGGGAGGGAAGAATTGACAAGGGAGTTGCGGAGGGAGCGGTCTTTGTGGAAGGCAGACAGGGGGGGAGATGGGAAGATGTGGCGGGTGGAGGGGTTCACGTTGGAGGTGGCGAAACTGGCGGAGGACTATCTGTTGTATTTGCCGGCTGGTGGGGTGAAAGGTGAGGACCAGGGGACTCTGCCCTGTTTGCGAGTGGGGGAATGGGGAGAGAGGGCAGTGTTGCGGGGTATGGAGGAGACCCTGGTGCGAGCCTCATCAATAGTGGGGAGGGGAATCCCCGTTCTCTGAAGAATGAGGCCATTTGTGATGACCTGGTGTGAAACACCTCATCCTGGGAGCAGATGCGGCATAGACGAAGGAATTGGGAATAGGGGATGGAGTCCTTACAGGAAGCAGGGTGGGAGGAAGAGTAGTCCAGGTAGCTGTGGGAGTCAGTGGGTTTGTAGTGGATGTCGGTCAGGAGTGTATCACCTGCAATAGAGATGGTGAGGTCAAGGAATGGTAGGGAAATGTCGGAAATGGTCCAAGTGTGTTTGAGTGCCGGATGGAAGTTGGTGGTGAAATGAATGAAGTCAGTCAGTTGTGTGTGGGTGCAGGAGGTGACACCAAAGCAGTCATCGATGTAACGGAGGTAGAGGTCGGGGATGGGGCCCTGGTACGCCGAGACAAGGATTATTCGACGTACCCAACAAAGAGGCAAGCGTAGCTGGGGCCCATGCGTGTGCCCATAGCTACGCCTTGTGTTTGGAGGAAATGGGAGGAATCAAAAGAGAAGTTATTGAGGGTAAGGACCAACTCCGCTAGGCGGAGGAGGGTGTCAGTGGACGGGTATGGGTTGCTCCTCTGGTCGAGGAAGAACCGGAGGGCTTTGAGACCGTCCTGGTGGGGGATGGAGGTGTAGAGTGACTGGACGTCTATGGTAAAGATGAGAGGATGGGGGCCTGGAGAATGGAATGCACGGAGCCGACGGAGAGTGTCTGAGGTGTCTTGAACATAGGTGGGGTAGGATGGCGTCAAGGTATGTAGAAATGTGTTCGGTGGGGCACGAACAGGCAGAGACAATGGGTCTGCCAGGGCAGTCGGGTTTGTGGATTTTGGGGAGAAGGTAAAATCGGGCCGTGCGGGGCTGGGAAATGATGAGGTTGGAGGTTCGGGGGGGGGGGGGGGGTATGGGGAGCCGGAGCTGATGAAGTCGGTTATGGTGCTCGAGATGGTGGCCTGTGTTCGTCAGGGGGGTCATGGTCCAGGGGTAAGTAGGAGGAGGTGTCCGAGAGTTGGCGCATGGCCTCCGCTTTGTAGAGATCGACGCGCCAGACTACCATGGCACCTCCCTTGTCGGCGGGTTTGATAAACCCAGTCTGGGTTGTTACGGAGTGAGTCGATGGTAGTACATTCAGGGCTGGAGAGATTGGAGTGAGACAGGGGGGTGGAGAAGTCGAGGCGGTTGATGTCCCGACGGCAGTTCTGGATAAATAGTTCTAGAGCCGGAAGGCTACGAGGGGGGTCCAAGTGGAGGGGGTACGTGGGAGACAGGAAAAGGGATCATCAGTGGGGGGCGAGGACTTCTTCCCGTGGAAGAACACTGTGAGGCGGAGGCGACGGTAGAAGAGCTCCAAGAAGTGGTGGGCGCGGAACTCATTGAGGTGGGGACGGAGGGGGACAAAGGTAAGACCTCTGCTGAGGACAGACCATATAACCATATAACCATATAACAATTACAGCACGGAAACAGGCCCTCTCGGCCCTTCCAGTCCGTGCCGACCATTTGTTTTCCCCTAGTCCCATCTACCTGCACACTGACCATACCCCTCCATTCCCTTCACGTCCATATACCTATCCACTTTACTCTTAAATGTTAAAATCGACACAGCCACCACCCTCTGAGTAAAGAAGTTCCCCCTCACGTTACCCCTAAACTTTCTGTCCCTTAATTCTCATGTCATGCCCTCTTGTTTGAATCTTCCTACCCTCAATGGAAAAACATATCCACTGCCCAACTCTGTCTATCCCTTTCATCATTTTAAAGACCTCAATCAAGTCCCCCCTTAACCTTCTGCGCTCCAAAGAATAAAGACCTAACTTGTTTCAACCTTTCTCTGTAACATAGTTGCTGGAACCCTGGCAACATTCTAGTAAATCTCCTCTGTACTCTCTCTATTTTTGTTGACATCCTTCCTATAATTAGGCGACCAAAATTGTACACCATACTCCAGAATTGGTCTTACCAATGCCTTGTACAATTTATAACATTACTTCCCTACTCCTATATTCAATGCTCTGTTTTATAAAGGCCAGCACACCAAAGGCTTTCTTTACCACCCTATCTACATGCGATTCCAACACTTCAGGAACTATGCACAGTTATTCCTAGATCCCTCTGTTCCACAGCATTCCTCAATTCCCTACCATTTTACCATGTACGTCCTATTTTGATTTGTCCTGCCCAAGATGTAGCACTTGGACACTTAACAGCAGTAAACTCCATCTGCCATCTTTCAGCCCACTTTTCCAAATGGCCCAAATCTCTCTGTAGACTTTGAAAATCTACTTCATTATCCACAACACCACCTATCTTAGTATCATCTGCATACTTACTTATCCAATTTTCCACCCCATCATCCAGATCATTGATGTACATGACAAACAACAGTGGACCCAACACAGATCCCTGAGGCACCCCACTGGTCACCGGCTTCCAACCTGACAAACAGCCATCCACCATTACTCTCTGACATCTCCATTCAGCCACTGTTGAATCCATCTTGCTACTCCGCCATTAACACCCAAAGATTGAACCTTCTTAACCAACCTCCATGGGGAACCTTGTCAAAGGCCTTACTGAAATCCATATAGCAACATCCACTGCTTTACCCTCATCAATTTCCCTAGTTACCGCTTCAAAAAAATTCAAGAAGGTTTGTCAAACATGACCTTCCAGGCACAAATCCATGTTGACTGTTCCTGATCAGAACCCTGTTTATCCAGATGCTTATATATGTGTATATCTAAGTAGATCCTTTCCATTAATTTGCCCACCACTGACGTCAAACTAATAGGTCTATAATTGCTAGGTTTATCCTTTGAACCCTTTTTAAACAATGGAACAACATGCGCAGTACGCCAATCCTCCGGCACTAATTCCCGTTTCTAATGACATTTGAAATATTTCTGTCATAGCTCCTGCTATTTCTACACTAACTTCCCTCAATGTCCTAGGGAATATCCCTGTCAGGACCTGGAGACTTATCCACTTTTAGATTTTTCAAAAACTGTCAGTACTTCCTCCTCTTTGAATCTCATAGTTTCCATAGCTACTCTACTTTTTCCCCTTAACTCACAGAGTTCAATATCCTTCTCCCTTGTGAAATAAAATACCGAAGAAAAGAAATTGTTCAATATCTCCCCCATTCTCTTTTGGCTCTGCAGATAGCTGTCCATTCTGGTTCTCTAATGGTCCAATTTTATCCCTCGTTATCCTTTTGCTATTAATATAGCTGTAGAAACCCTTTGGGTTTACTTTCACCTTTCTTGCCAAAGCAACCTCATATCTTCTTTAGCCTTCCTAATTTCTTATCTTAAGATTCTTTTTACATTCTTTATACTCCTCTAGCACCTCATTTACTCCATGACTCCTATAATTATTGTAGATATCTCTCTTTTTTTGAAACAAGTGTCCAATTTCCATTGAAAACCATGGCTCTTTCCAATTTTTACTATTTTCCTTTCAACATAACAGGGACATAAATATTCTGTACTCTTAACAATTTCCCCTTTAAATGTCCTCCATTTCTCATCTACATCCTTCCCATGAAACAAAGTGTCCCAATTCACTCCTTAAAATCCTTACGCATTCCCTCAAAGTTAGCCTTTCTCCAATCAGAAATCTTCCACCCTAGGTCCAGTTCTGACTCCTCTCCATAATTATATTGAAACTAATGGTATTGTGATCACTGGTCCGAAGTGCTCACCAACGCATACCTCCGTCACCTGACCTGCCTCATTTCCTAACAGGAGGTCCAGCACTGCCCCTTCTCTGGTCGATACCTCTATGTACTGCTGCAAAAAACTATCCTGCACACAATTTAACAAACTCCAAACCATCCAGCCCATTTACAGAATGTGTTTCCCAGTCTATTTTTTGGAAAATTGAAATCTCCCACAGATCACGACCATTCGGTGTCGGAGAGGGGGAGGTCCGGGGGGATGGTGAACACACGGCAAGGATGGGGGTTGTGGCCGTAGGAAGGCAGGTGAGTGCACTGAGGGACGGAGCATTGTGTGGTGGTGGGGGGGTGGAGGGTGGTCAGAGGGGTTGGGGGGTATGGAGGCTGTAGTGTGGGTGGGGAAGAGCAGGGGTTACATGGTGGGGGGGAATGGGGAAGACCCAGTGGAATAGCCACTAAGGTTACTGGGGCTTGGGAGATGGCACTAGGACCCAGTGCCGTTAAAGACAGAGTGGTGGGAGGAGTTAGCAATGTGGAGGCTTCAGGCCCACTGCAGAGTCTTAACCCCAGCTGTCTCCTCCCCTTCCCACCTCTTCCCTCAGCCCTGGGGCCCTGGCATTCCCTCTATCTCTATCTCCCTCCCCCACCCTAGTCGCACTAGCTTCTCATTTTCACACCACAAACAGCTTACAATGGCTTGTTCCCTTTATCATCGATACTTTTTTGCATATCTTTCATTCATTGTTCTTTATCTCTCCACATCACCGTCTATATCTCTCGTTTCCCTGATCCCTGACCAGTCTGAAGAAGGGTCTCGACCCGAAACGTTGCCTATCTCCTTCGCTCCTTAGATGCTGCTGCACCCGCTGAGTTTCTCCAGCTTTTTGTGTACCCCCCGTGCTATCAATAGTATTCCTCAGAAGAACAAATTATTTCTGATTTTTGAACATTTTGATTAATAACTCGAGAAATAGTGCATTAATTTTTCGGATAAGGCGATTTGTGACCACGGCATAAATCTCTATCGGAATATGTAAAAATGTAACCGTTATCGCATCATTTTTTAAAGAAGATGAAAATCACACACAAACATCACACAAACACACAAATAAATACACTTCCAAGATCAGGGTTTTAATAGTTCTGAGACCAAGCGGGCTGGGCTGCAGGCGGCCCCGGGCTTGGCTGCGGGCAGGCCGTACGGCCAGCCAAGTGGGGCCGAATGCGAACGATCGAGATCACGGTGAGCAGGTGGCGACCCAAAGGACTGCAACTCGAGAGGGGGGTGGCGTATCTTGCAGCGCATGGAAAAAAAGTGCACAGCAGGCTGCGCGTGGAAAACAGTGAACAGCAGGCCGCACGTAGCCACACCCATTGTCATCAGCTCGTTTATTTTCAAAGTTATTTCAGATTTGTGAACATTTGCATAAATAACTCGAGAAATAATGCATGAAATTTTCAGATAAGGTGATTTTTGACTTCATGGCATAAATCTCTCTCAGAATATGTAAAAATGTCACTGTTAGCACGTCGTTTTTTTCAAGATGTGAATCAGAAAAGAACATCACACAAACAAATAAATACACATCCAACATTAGACATTTACTAGACCAAGTGGTCTAGTAAAAGTCCCGTCCCATTGAGCGGTCCCGTCCCCTCAACGCGGGGTTGCGAGGGGGGGGGCACGGCCTGCGGCGTCACACACACACTAATCACGCCCCACACACACATACTAATCACCCGCCTTGATATTATATATTATTCATTTGCACTTTTTACCTCATCCCCGCCCTATCCACTCACGTATAGTCCCCAACTCGCAGGCGCGTCTAGAGAGGGAGAGGGACGTAGGTAGACAGAGGGAGAGAGAGAGAGAGAGAGAGAGAGAGAGAGAGAGAGAGAGAGAGAAGAGAGAGGGGAAAGAGAGGAGGGGGTGCAGTGGGGGTGGTGGTGGGGGAGAGAGGGGGGAAGAGAGGGGTGAGGGGGAGAATGGGGGAGGAGTGTGGTGGGGGAGATTGGGGGGGAGAGTGGGGGGTGGGAGAGTAGTGGGGAGAGGTCGGGGCAGGAGAGGGGGGAGAGGGGGGAGAGAGAGGGGGAGGGGGGAGAGGGGCAGAGAGAGGGGAGGGGGGGAGCGGAAAAGGGGTAGAGAGAGAAGGAGGAGGGGGAGAGAGAGAGGGGGGGGGAGTTATTATTTATGTAAAAGGGAGAGAGAGAGGGGAGAGGGGGAGAGGCGGACTTGAACTCGGCGGGCCCCAGAGCAGACGCTGTGCGGGCGGGGTTGGATGCTGAGGTAGGGCGAGGTGGGCGAGTCGGCCGGGCAGACGGGTGGCGTCCAAGGTGCTGTGAGTCGGTCGAAAGGGGGGTGACGTCACTCGCAACGCATCAACACCAGCACAGGCCACATGCAGGGGTGCAGACCCATTTTAGAAACAATAGCATAGAAATTAGGTTGCAGGAGCAGGCCATTCAGCCCTTCGAGACTGCACCGCCATTCAATATGAATCATGGCTGATCATCCAACTCAATATCCTGTACCTGCCTTCTCTCCATACCCTGATCCCTTTAGCCCACAAGGGCCACATCAACTCCTTCTTAAATATGGCCAACAAACTGGCCTCAACTACCTTCTGTGGCAGAGAATTCCACAGATTCACCACTCTCTGGGAACAATTGCTGTAGTTCATCCATGCAGTCTTTAAATGCCTTCCATTGCATATCCACCGTCAACCCTTCAAGAATCAATTGCCAGTCCATCTTGGCCAATTCACGTCTCATACCCTCAAAGTTACCTTTCTTTAAGTCAGGACCGTGTTTCTGAATTAACAATGTCACTCTCCATCCTAATGAAGAACTCAACCATATTTGGTCACTCTTGCCCAAGGGGCCACGTCAACAAGGCTGCTAACTAACCCTTCACATTACACCCCCACCCCCCCCCCCCCTCAATATCCAGTCTAGAATAGCCTGCTCTCTCGTTGGTTCCCTCCACATTTGGTTTAGAAAACTATCCCGCATACATTCCAACAAATCCTCTTCCTCAGCACCCCTGCCAATTTGATTCACCCAATCTATATGTAGATTGAAGTCACCCATTAAAACGGTTTTACCCTTCGTTGCACGCATTTCTATTTCCTGTTTGATAGAAGCCATCCCCAACTCCACTACTACAGTTAGGTGGCCTGTACACAACACCCCACTAGCGTTTACTGCCCCTTAGTGTTTCGCAGCTCCACCCAATCGATTTCCACATCATCCAAGCTAATGTCATTCCTTCTAATTGCGTTAATTCGCTCTAACCAGCAACGCTACCTCACCTCCTTTTCCACAACTGTCTATCCCTTCCAGAATATTGAATATCCCTGGATGTTCAGCTCCCAGCCTTGTCACCCTGGAGCCATGTCTCCGAGATCCCAACTATACATAATAATTGTATTAATAGCTATCTGCACATTCAACTCATCCACCTTATTACGCAATGCCTCCTCGCATTGAGATACCAAAGCCTTCAGGCTTGTTTTTACAACATTCTTGGCCCTTTTACAATTATGTTGAAAAGTGGCCCATTTAGAGTTTTTACCCTGGATTTGTTTCCTGCCACTTTTCTGCTTGCTACCTATTGCTCCTATCCTCATTTACACCCTCTGTCACTCTGCTCACACATTTAAGAAAAACCCCTCCACTTCTTATTCTCCGTTTGTTATTAATTTTTTCTTCTTTCCTCCCTACGTGTTGCATCTGACTGCTCTTCTCTGCCTCCTGCCTCACAAACGGACTACTTGCCTTCTCTATTGAGTCCCTCCCCCAACCGATCTAGTTTAAAGTCTCCCTAACAGTAGCCTTTGAAAATCTCCCCGCCAGGATATTGGTTCCCCTCGGGTTCAAGTGCAACCCATCCTTTTTTGTACAGGTCACACCTTCCCCAAAAGAGGTCCCAATGATCCAGAAACTTGAATCTCTGCGCTCTGCACCAGTCCCTTTAGCCACGCATTTATCCTCCACCTTGCTCCATTCCTACTCTCACGGTCGCGTGGCACAGGCAGTAATCCTGAAATTGTTTACCTTTGCGGTCCTTCTCCTTAACACTCTTCTTAACTCCCTAAATTCTTCCTTTCAGGACCTCTCTTTTCCTACCTAGTCATTGGTACCTATATGTACCACGACCTCTGGCTCCTCTCCCTCCCATTTCAAGATATCTTGGACACGTTCAGTCAATTCCGGACCCCTGGCACCAGGGAGGCAAACTACCATCCGGGTCTCCTGACTGTGCCCACAGAATCGCCTATCTGAACCCCTAACTATAGAGTCCCCCTATTACATGCTGCCCTCCTCTTTCTTTTTCCTTACCCTTCTGAGCAACCAGGGCCGGTCTATGTACCGCCGGAGGCCCGGTCGCTGTTGCTACCCCTAGGTAGGCTGTGCCCCCCAACAGTAACTCAACAGGAGTACTTATTGCCAAGGTGTACAGCCACCGGGTACTCTCTAGTCCCTGCCTCTGCCCCTTGCCTCTCCTAACCGTGACCCACTTTTCTAGCCTCCTGTGGTTTTGGAAGTGACCACCTGTCTGTAGCTCCTCTCAATGGCTTCCTCACTCTCCCTGAACCAAGCGGAGGTCATCGAGCTGCTGCTCCAGGTACCAATACGGTCCATTTCGAGCGCCATCTTGACGCACACTGGGCGCAGATGTGGGACGTCAGGAGAGCTATCAGACTGCATGAACCTCCCACATCTGACATCCAGAACAGTAAACTACTGCCCTGTCACTCATCATCCTCCCCCATACCCTGGAAAACAATAAATCAATACAATGTAACAAATACAATGCAAGGAATTTAAGTGGAGCGGGCCGTTGGTCCAGTACATGCCCAAGCACGTCCACTGTGTCACTTACACCCACAGTGTCCCATCCGCGGAGGCTGCTCCCCCTCGAGGTCGTCTTTTGAACCAATCAGTCTGGACTTCCCCCCCCCATCCCCCCCCCCCGCAAGCCCCCCATTGGGGTGGAAGCGCGCCATGCTCAAGGCCCTTAACGCTGCAAATGGTGTCACCTATCCCCCACCAGTCCACCCCGCCCCATGGCCACAGAGAAATACAAGCCCCCGCGAATCGCGTATTTAAATAAACATACAGGTTCGGTACCGGTACCCCTTCCTCCCCCACTGCAAACCCGTATCCTGGGCTTCTTGAAAAACCAGCCCCGCGATAGAGTTTTTAAACTTACAGCTATGTGGACGTCCGCCTGGCCCTCCACTCAAAAAAAACCCGCTCCCGGGCCTCCACCCCGACATCAAACAGCGAGCAAACAAACCCAATCCTCGTTTAGATTCAAAGTATTTCAGATTTGAGAACATTTTGATTAAATCAACTTCGAGAAAATAAAGCAATTAATTTTCAGATAAGATGAATTATGTTTGGAATCCACGGAGATAAAATCCGCTAAACCCGGAAATATGTAAAAATGAGTAAAACCTTTATACGCCAAATAGTTATTTATTTTTGAGAAGAGTGATATCACACACACACACTCCACACACACACACCCTCATCACACACACACACACACACACACACGACACACACAAACACACCACAACAACACACCCACAACACACACACACACAACACACACACACACACGACAAACAAACAGATTTTTATATAAATTATTAGAGATAAGGACAAGCTCGTGCTGAGAGATGTATTCTTCCAACGCTGGAGTATCCCATCATCCGACAAAGTAAGGGCCTGAAACATCGGGGAGGCCGTCCTTAGCAGCGACTGATGGAAATGAGGCCTCAATATGCCCCGACCACAGGGTGAACATGAGGAAAGAGGGACCCCTCATTGCCTTCCCCCCCGCACAATGGGGAACCCTCTGTTCTTGATTCCGCTGTGTGGGAAGCATCAAGATATCAAAGATAACATTTCACAAGTGATAGAATGTATATACCAATTTTTTGAGCAGCAAGTGTAACACAAATTTTCCCCCACAGTGCAACCAATTGGTGTAAAGTGAACAATAAAAGTCCCCCTTTGTCTTTGATAAGGAAATGAAAAGGATATGAAAAGCTAGATGGGGGGTGGGGTGTGAGCAGATGGGAAATTCCAAGAAATACATATTAATCTGATAATTTCAACGACTATATTAAATTGAACCAGTTTAGAAACTTATAGTATTACGGTAACAAAGACGTACAGTCATAAATTATTTCACAACCAAGACCATGAAATTGGGGGCAATAACTATCATCTGCAAAATCCCCAACCCACCCCACCCTCACACAAACCCCATCTCACTCTATGTTATCCTAAAACCCCCACCCCATAAATAAGAAAACAATGGTCCCAACCAACAAAACCCAACCCTCAGCATTTGCTGGTGCCCCCCACCCACCACACCGGGGTACCCCCTCATACGACCCCTCTGTGGGAAGAAGGGGAAAGAATTGTCCAACAATTTCCCCCCATATGAAACCCACCAGAGTGGCCAGTGGGTGGTGGTGGTGAATCAGGTAAGAATGTGGCCATTAAAGAAACAGAGGCATTTTTTTTATTCGATAGGTCCCGTGTAAATACAGAGAATGGTGGGATAACAGTGATCATGAGGCAGCCGCAGCTGCATCAAAACACCCCTCCAAATTGTGCCCACCACGAACCGAGCAGGCCCACCAGTGGTGCCCACCTGTTCCTGAATCTATAATCTAACTTGCAAACATTTCCTTAGAAAAAATAGCATTCCCACGCACTTCCTCCCCACCCTTTAAAAAACACTCTGGAAATTTTCCCGATAATGTCTACAAATATCGCCTTTAAATTTATAATGTATTTGGGGGTGGACAAAGCAGGCAACCAAAAAGCTGCATCTTGGTACCATTGACAATAAAACTGAATGAAACAAAAACAGCCATGTAGGGGGTTTCCCCCCCACTCCCCCCTTTGAAGCTGATGGAGATGCAGTGATGTAATTGCCCCCCCCCACTCATTAT